>LYUA01000644.1:194177-204191 GCA_002093875.1 Calopteryx splendens
TCTGTGAATTTTTCGAGGACTGGTCCACTCATCCTTTCTCCAATCCCTCATCCCCCCGAACCCGCGGCCCCTGTCTCCCCCTGGCAAACGGTGCGAAGGAAGTTGTTCCGAATGGAGGGGGAAGCGTTACTTTTGAATGGTTCACTTGGTAGAATCTCGGAGAGGGGGACATAGTTGATAATATTTCCCAAATTTCATTCGTTTCCGTTTGGTTTTTTTCATTGTCTCCTCATCCACACCTCCCGCTCCTCTTAGCCCAAATATTTCCCGGGGTCTCCCGATTTGGTCTTCTGCAAATTTAGCAACTCGTCTTTTTTTTAAAACAAAAAAAAACTTTGAAGTTCTCTCGAAATATGATCAATCGGCGTCCGAGTTGAACGTGACTGTTCGAATACTTCCGGCCCGATCCTGATTGCTTCGTCGTGTTGATGAAAAATAAAGTGTGACATTTCCGGAATTGGGTGCTTCTTTCGAGCGCCTCAAAGAAAAAGAGTGAGTCGTCTTTCGTGACAAAAAGAGAAACGATTTGGTGTTCGACTTTCTCCAACGAGACATAATTGGATTACCTTCGCTGCCGAGAAAATTTTTATTCTACTTTTGGAGTCCCCTACCAACGCCCATGCGCTAGGGATAAGGAGATAAGGGAATAGATCGTGAGAAAATAAGGGGAGAGCGAAAGGAGAGAAAGGGAGAGAAGAGAGGGAGAGAGAGAGGACATTTGCTATCCGGGGAATCTCCGAAGTTGAAGTTTTTTTTGTGTACCCTAGTTGACCCTTTTGTGGTCGGCAATTAAGCGAGTTGACCTTCCGGACAACGTGGGACAGGGAAGGGGAGGAGTCGACCGGTGGGGTCGAACAGGTGTGACCATGCTGCCCGGGACACCCTGTCGACCTCCTAACGCTGGAACACCGCCAGGAGGCGTGTCAGTATCCGAAGGAACTGTAGCACCCAGACCTTCGAGGCGGGAGATGTGATCCTTCTCCGGAGGGGCACACCCGGGGAGGAATACATAAATCACTCCGCGAGAGGATCCTCCTCCACGCGGAGAGGGTGGAGGCAGCGGGGGTCGGGCTTGCTTCATCCATACCCATGACGTGCATACGTACACCCCACGCTCAAGTATTCCCCTCACGCCCTTCAGAAGAAATGGTTTAGGGCGAACAACAGACTGGGCCCCTTGGGTGTATGGAATAGGTCGTGATCCGTAAACATATCGTTAGGAGATAATTAATTCGTCAGATAGGGACGGAGGGAGACTTCTATCTCACTCCATTTCTCTCTCTCTCTCTTCCTCTCCTGTATCGCCCTGCCTCCGGGAAGCGTCACCCGCCGGTAGTTGCTTTCGTGAGCCGACATACGTGTGCCATTTGGACGGGCGGAATAGGCAGCGAGATATATAGTAGACGAGAGGTCGGGAGACGGACTCAAAAAGTGTTAGGGAGGAGCGGGAGCTTGAGTTACGAGTCGACGGGATTAAAGGCCCGGAGGGCTTCTGCGGGAACAACTCAACTGCCCTCCGAACTACGAGTCGCGGCAAGGATTCTTTATTGGGACTGAGGAGGAACGAAACGAACCCTTCTCGTCTCCCTCTCAACGTTCGCCTGACGGTGTTTACGTCTTAACCGCATTTTGCAGCGGAGCAACAACAGTGAGGGGAAAGGGGGTGGGAGTGAGGAAAGGTGTTAACGGATTTGTACTTTTTTCGCCAACGTCGCATGAAAGTAGGAAGGAATGCCCCTCGAATTGCGTTGCGCATGTTTCTCCCTTCGCCAGCCTTAATCTGTCACTCCATTATTCTCTCGAATACGACGCATAAAATAAACTAATAATAGGACTGTTTGTGGAAAGTGAAACATGAGTGACATTATTTTTTCGCTTTCAACCGCGCAGCAGGGCTTATCTTTTGCCTGAAATTCATCGGTTTGCTAACGCTCTTTTACTCGCCGATTAAAATTGAATATACTCTCTACAATCTGCAGTGATCTAATTGATCCTTTGAATTTCTTGGCGACGTGCATCCGTGGACTAACATCGATTTCATAAATTTCGATTTTTGAACATACTTTGGGAACTTTCACGACGCTCATCTCCCTTCCCCTCCCCCTAAGTGAACATAAAAGAGGAGGCCACGCATAAAAAGAGAGTCGCTGCATTGCCTGAGGCCTCCAGACAGTGACACCCACGTCCTCACGTTTAGAGGCCTTGCGGATCGTTTGGTGAGGCGCTTAGACGCGAAAGCGAGCTGAGAAAAATACGCAGTCCGGGCAAGAAATCCTTCGAGAAAATAAAAGACCGTTGCTCTCTTCCATCCTTCGGCGGAAACTGCTTCTTTGAGTGAGTGAACGGTGTTGGTGGTGTTGACGCATCGTGTGGAGCGGAGGTCGGAAGGAGAAGGAAGGAAAGGTAGGAGGAGAAGAAAAAGTATAGAAGAGTGAAGTGACGGAAAGGGACTCTCCTCGAAGAGAGAGTTTGTGTGTGAGGTCGAAGGGTTTCCTTTAACTATTGCCCGAGCTTTTTCCCGAGGAGCGTCAACTCCCCCTCACCCCTTCCCCCCCCGCCCCCTCAGCCTGCCTCACCAAAGCGCACTCATCCCGAAATAGAGGAGAAAAAGGGCAATCGGCGGAGTTGGGATGGTGGAACGAAGACAAATGGAGCCCCAGGAGAGAGACCCGAGGGCGTCCGGGGCGTCGGTGGTGAAGAGGAAGCACCGCGGCGGCTGGTGGAGCATCTTGATGTGGGCCGCCTGCACCACCCTCTGCGCCCAGCTCACAGGTTAGAAATAAAATGGGTCCCGTGGCCGCTCGATAGATGGCGTTTCGAGCGCAAACGCATTTCGAATATTTGAGACGGGACACACCACCTACGATGATGCATGGGGCCCCCGGAAAAATATCGGCGTATATTTGCATTTACGACCGAATAAGAATGTGGGCATTCCGATACGTTTGCCGGCGATGGCTTTGCTGATGAAGATCTATTGGTCCTGGGCTACTCCGATCATGATAAATTGTTCCGAATAGCTTTACGGGCTCTCACGTAGGACGATCCATGACGTATCTGTCATCAATTTTAAGTTATAATCGACTTTAACAAACTTCTAGCATGCGGTTGAAATGCCAAAATGATTCCCATTTGAGCAGATTGAAGCAATTTTAAACATTTTCTTAACTTATTTTATTTCTTTTTATAGGTGATATTTATGACTAATAATCTATATTTGAGGCATTACGCTGGTATCCACACAATCCCTGTCCCGGGAATCAGTCATCTGGAACACATATTTGATTGTTTGAAACCCCTAAATTTGGATTCGGATTATCCTGTAATATGGTGGTTTCCATGAATACTTTGAACTCGACTAAGCATTTAAAATTGATCATTATTTTATACTGCCGGTAATATTTCACTGTTATCTAACAATCGCTCGAGCAATTTATTATGCAATCATAATTATGGCCATTCCCCTGCTATATTATTGCTATCGTTGGAATAAATCACTAACGCGATTAAATTAGATTGCACTGTGCGTTTGAACAATTTAAAATAAGTCCTAAAATGGGAAAGAGTAGGCAGTTGGTACATTTAGTTTTTCCAATGTGGGTTTTTAAAAAATAAATAGGATGTAACATCGCTTCCTGTGATTGAATCATGTGAAAAGACCTCGCATTACCCTATAAAGTTCATTGTGTAAATTTATTTATTTGTTTCTAAAAAATTACCGCCTGCCTGTAGTTCATTTCATACGTAACTTCAAATTAATTTTTCGTTAACCCTCAATTGACAAAAACTGTTATTTATAGTTGAAGGATTCTTCAAACTTATCGTAGAGTGAAGATGGAAAGTCGTAGATAGATCGAAGGACGTAGTGATTGGAGCAATAAAACAAATGTATCATTAGCCAGCTTTGGATTATATAGATTTCGGTGTTCTTATCCTCGTTTTAAAAATGTATTACAGCGCTATAACATGAGCCGCTTGTATGTTCCCAGAGCCCTCTTTCCCCATTATTTCTCATTTTTTTAATAGATGCGTTTTATTCAGGTTTATCTTCGTTTAGTGGGAAATATAATTTTACTCCCGGGGACGTTCTTATCTGCGCCATTACTAATTTGTGTTCGTGGTCTGCGAACCCTTTTTAGTCATCCAAATGCATTGATTCATGGGACAGAAAAAATTCAATCTCGATTTGTCTCGTAAACGTTATTCGTCTTTTTTGCGGCATTCCAACGATAGAAGCCTTAATTAGAAAGTCTAGAGAATACATTTTTGTTTAATTGACTTCTCACTGCCTAGTTTCCTGCAAAAAGAAGTTTTTTCTCATCGTCCGTCCATCATGAATAGATGGAATTGCATGCATTTAATGAAATAGTGAAGTTAAAATATCCAATGGAAGACTTGGAGACCGTTTTTTCCCCACTCTTCGTGAGGCAATACAAAGACCTGAATTTTGATTTGAAGACGTTTTTGTTGTTTTTCCTGTGGAATGTTAAGTACATTTAAATGAAGTATCTTTGAGTCAAAGAATAAGCATTCTCATCATAGAGCTCGTCTAATTTATCATTTTTAGCCACCGCCTGCTTCGTCTTTTTGGTGCTTAAAAATTTCAGAATGAAGGGAGAAGGCATTTGATGATTATTTTATTTCAGTGGAGGGGCTTAAAATGCTTTGCCTTTAAACTAAAGAAAATATTTTGCCTCCTCAAAATACCATTTTAGAAAGAAGGGTTCCTAATAATAGGAAGTGAAGATTATATAGACCTAGTCAATTAAAACTCATATTTTAGTACCTACACCTTATGCTAGTGAGTGGAACATTTTCGTTGAATACCTACCTATTGGGCCTGAAATATTATTTACATACCTACTAGAATGTGATAACAGCAAAATAATACAAAATTTTCCTCCGACTTAATGCAAATTATTATAATTCCATTAGAAATTATAATTTTTGCACTGAGCTTATGAATTCCTTTTTTTTTTTTTAACTTTTTGGCGTTTTCCCAGGCGTAGTTTCTCTTTTGTCGCAACGCGTGTTGTGCGAACCACTGTGCTTGCATCGCAATTGTTGTAGGTCGTCAAAATTCATTCCCGTGCACAAGCGTGACTGCCTAAAACGTGCATTGCCTCCTATGGCAGACCATTCGTTTCCACGGTGAATTCGCTCTATCCGCTGCTTCTGCCCAGACGGCGTAATGTGAACGCATGCATTCGCGTACGGCGGGTGGCACATCATCCGTGTTAAATGCGAGTTCGCAGGATGACGAACGAACGATCAGTTGACATATATTTGATCAACAAAAAAATCGTCCTCTCGTGTCTCGTGTAATTCAATTTTACAGCCCCTGTCAAATTTGCTAGAGGTCACCGTATCGTTTTCGCATCCATACGATTTGTTGTTTTTCTCACTAAAAAGCTAAATAATTGATGCTCTCATTTCCATAACATTACCAAATTTCATTTCAAAGGACTGGTTCCATGTATCTCCACATAAAAGGAATCACGGGAACTCTGAACCTGTCATGGCTAAAATTTCCCGTGTGTTTCAGTCGTTGTGCGATTTCCCTCTGTGATCATAATGCAAATCGAAGATTCATTTCATGATTTTATTTAAGCAAAGCAGTCATTTTGTGCAAGAATAACCTTGAATCAATGTGTAGAGTGCATTAAGTGAAAATTAACATATTCTAAACTCAAATGAAACCTTTCATATTTCAGTGTGGCATTATCATATACATGCTAGCCGCTATCATGCTAGCCGCTACGTGTGGGTAGTGCTAGCAGCGCGAGTGGGTAGTACTCCATTATAGTGGGTAGAGCGTTCTACGACGGCCATGAGGGTCCCCGGTTCATATCAGGTTGTTCTTTTGGACCCCTGCTGTTAATCAAAGCTGTGTGATTTTCTGGGAATCAGATTTTTCTGTGAAAGCGTAGGTGGCGCAGAAAATGGAGCCGTACCCCACATCTCAGTCCCCAACCCCAATTTGCGGATCCACACGCTGAAATATGAGTTGAGATATATCCTCACCTATCAAACAGATCTTCAGGTTGAATGTGGCAGTTTACGCAGAGTAATGCATAAAGCAGGATGAAATATTCTGAAGTGATGGTAGTGGCAGGAGTAGATTTACGGATTTATGTTTCAGCCATGAAGCAGTCGCTATCCGCTTTTATATTTGTTTGATCGCGTGGTTTCCAACAGACGCCAATGCACTCTAATGGCTTGTATGACCTATAACCACGTTTCCTCATCCTGGTGCACACATTTTATAAATATAATTAGAATAAATTATGATATAAAGTTGTTCACAGAATATATATCACACGGTTTTCATTGTCACGACCACACAAGGAAAAAATGCAATTATACACTATGCCAATGCAAAATTCAATGGAAAAATATAGATGATATTTTTTTTTGTTATAAATCGAAGAAATTGCTATCAATGCAAAAGTGTACTGAAAGTTATGGAGAAATGCATCACAAAATAATTAGCTGACAGATCTTTCAAATCACAAATGCTTTCAATGTTAGAGCAATGCAATGAAGAAGCATAAAACAAAGACAAATTCATAACAAAACTGTTATTATAATTGTATCAGTAGGGGTATAAATTTTCGTATGGATATTTAATACTTATACCAGCCACCTTAAGCCATTTTTTTTATTTAGGTACTTACTGTAGTCCACTTAATCAATGTTCTTAGTCTTCATCTGACTCCACAATCAGTGATTTCTTGTGATTATTTTAACATTCAATTTAATAAAAATGTAGCATGCTCATTTAGACATATACTCCATTCAGAGGTTTTAAATGGATATCGAGACTTACGATTCGCACTCCTACTGCAGTCTACACACCTTTTGGTTTGAGGCTCTGCGTTCTTACTATTTTTTTTTATTTACTGCGTTGGTGATATCAGTGCGTGATATCTACAGGATTCAGATAAATTTGTAGTGAAATACAGTTTATTTATCCGAGGGATAGATCTTTTGTAAGAGATTTCACTCTATGCATCGTCTGTACGTGAGCTTTAAATAATTCAGATCATAATCGTATTAGATGTAAACACCTATGTACCTTTTCCTACACTATTAATTTAGCTATTAATGCCTCCTATATTAACCGTAGAGTAGAGAACAACCAATGTCCATCGGTTATCTTTTTTTGGCACGCTATGGGTTTTCTTTCTTTTCCTCTTCCGTCGTCTATTTTCTTCTTCTTGATCACCTAAAATTGCCTGCACAGTTTTGTTTCGCTTCGACTTGTTCGAAGATAAGGTGCAATTCCTTTGAAAACCACATAGTCTGGATCTGACTTTGCTATTGCAAACTTATTGAAACCTGATGGTATTTATCACCCGTTTTTTGGATCGCAGATATTTACAACCGTGATTTTCTGCTACAAAAATCTTGTGCCAGTGGAAAACTGATAAACCAATTATTCATAGTAATATCCATAACGGATAGGTACATGTAGCAAACTACTAAATATTTTTGCAACTTCTCCAGATGAGTTACTGTGTGAAAATCTTTCTTCCGATTTTTCTTCTGCACATGTATGAATACTCTCGCATATGTATGAATACTCTTGAAACACTTATTGCCGTATTTAATTTGCTTGAAATGAATACACTTCCTAAAAGAGCATCCTCCTCTAAATGTCCCTCCCTTTTCATATACCTATTGTAGCTTTCTCCACTAATGAGTAGTACTTCTGATAGAGAGAAAAGACTAAGCATTCTCTTATCTGTACTAATTTATCAAGTACCTTAATTTCGTCTCTCGTCCTTTTATCGTCGTTACAAATAAAAAAAATGGAAACGTTATTCTTACATAATGACTTTATACAATTCAATTCCGGTTTATCCCTTACCCACAAACCAATTGGTATTTTGCAGCATTTTTAATCCCGTAAGATAAAATAGCCCGACAAAAGCTTCTACTTTCAATACATCAGTGATTAAAACGTCCCTCTCTTGAGTAACATTTGCTTTTATCTGCTCTATCTGATGATTCGTAGGAAACATCTTCAGTCATGGGTGAGGTTAACAGTAATCTCAGGAAATCTAGTAGCTTATTCGCGTCTGCACTTTGTACTCCTGGAAGATGAGTAATAATATTTTTTTAAAGGAGTTTAGCTGTCGCTGGAGGCTCTTGTCTTCCATTCGATGTATTTGTCTTCACCTAATATAATGTTAGTCTCAAAGTGACTCCGTTTTCACTGTGTCCGTCTTCTTCATAGTTTTATGTCTCTGGTTCAGATTCTGAGGGATCTCTTTACTCTGCAATAATACCCTTCTCGGAAGAGCCTCTACCTTTGTCAGATGTTGCTGATGACTTCGATGAGCATCCGAATGATATAGGAGCTCTAAGGGTAACATTTCATTCATATTAGGAGATCACGGATGTAATGCTTATCCCTTCCTAGATAGGGTTCTAGAGTATTATTCTTCTATCCCATTGCTGAAAAAAATAGGATTAATTTTTTTATATTATATAGACTTTGAAGTTCATTTTTTAATGCAAAGGCTCTGATGATATTTTTATTATAATAAAATAAATAAATGCACGATGCTACCTACATATATTTGTTACACAATAGAGGGTGACGTTTGAAAGACAGTAGTGAGCATCTATCAAAACAGTAGGTACATTTTTCTTTTACACGTGTGCGCCATTTGCGATGCACTTGTAATGTAATTCTTTCTCTTATTGGGAAGATAATGGTTAGCAAGAAGATATGAGCAAAGGCCCGTCGTTATCAGGGTATTGAACTTAACTGATTCAAACGGCTGCAAAAAGTCGTGCAGTTATATTTGGCGCTTATAAAAGATGGCGAAAAACCATTAATAAGCGTGCAGTGAGAGAAAGGCATACATATAATGGTTAAAAAAATTATGTATGTGTTCACTATTTGTTCGCCACCGCTTGCATATGCGTTATAGTAGTAGTATATAGACCTTAAAAGGCATAGGTAGGCCTACGTAATCCTTGCATGATACATTCGGTTACATTATTTTGAAGGGGATTAAAAGCGTGCTTAATTACAGCAAGCATCCGAATAAGATAAAGAGCTCTAAGGGTAACGCTCCATTAATACCGTTATTCAAACCGCTCTACTTGTTCGTGCCCCGAATCAAATTTTTAATGAGAATGAAATTTCATTACTCTATTTTGCTTTTTAATTTAAAATTACCGCTAAATAATAAAACCCGTGTTAATACTAATCCGAATTAGTAAAAATCTACTCGGGCGATAACGGTGTCGGAGTTGCAGCACTCGATAACCGTGGACGCCAGGCTAATGTTCACTTTATCCTACGTGGATCCAATCCAAAGTGCGGTAAAGACGCTCCCGGCCCACGCAAACCTTGTTCTGATGCATGCCTTTCGGAAGCGGGGGAAGAGTTGACGTATGTATTCATTAATAGCCACGTACTAGTCAGCGGCTGACCTATTCGCTGCGAATATTGAATATCACATTGAAGCCAGAGGTAATAATCGCTCTTGGGTTTAGGAAACGTGTTTCCCCGCGTAACTGTTCTGCACACAGTATTGAAATTCTCGCATGGAACTGCACACCGAGGAGGCTCGAAGATTTTCTGAGTGTTCCGAAAATCTTTCGGCTCGGAACCTTTTGATTCAGAGCAAAGGTTTTGAGTGCCTGAATTATTCCTGCATTACATAAGGACTCTTTATGCCGTTACTTTTCCTTTCCTTTCTTTGTTTACCGATTCCTCCCCCTTCCTTCCTTCCACCCTATTTGTCGCCGCACTCCGCGTCCCTCATTTCAGCCTCCCCTCCCGAACCCCCACCCCCCTCAACTTTGGCTCATATTTAATCTCCCCCCACTCGCTGCCCCTGCCCTCGCGTCCCCGACCGCACATTTCGCCCTTTCACCCTCCGCACACATTCCTCGCCCCCTGCATCCCCTCCTCCCCTTCTCTTCCCTCCCTTCGTTCTCTCCTTTCGCACTTTCTCTTTAATTTCGCCATCCCTTCTCATTCGCACTCTC
>LYUA01000644.1:204259-215138 GCA_002093875.1 Calopteryx splendens
CTCACTCCCCCCCCCCTCCGCCTTTCTCCTCGCGTTTGTCCCTCCCAAACATTTTATTTCCCCCGTTTCCCCGCAGTATGCGTAGCCCTCCAAACTTTTCCCCATCCTTCCTCCATTCCCCCTCCACTCCTCCCTCCATCCTCACCCCCAAACACCCGTCTTTCATTCCTAGAGGAGTGTTTTAGGGGAGAAATCACAAAGCAAGTGCTGAGATTTAAAGGATCAGAAAATGTGTGATTGTGGTTGTTTTGTCATCAGGTTCTCTTTCTTCTTTACTTAACAGGAAAGTCAATGCAAAAGTCAGCTTACAGTTTCGAAATTACGCTTATTATTATTGGTAATATGTATTATTATTTATTATGTATTATTATTATTATTCTTAGTCCGTGATCACACCACACTGTGCAAAAGCCAAGACGTTATTAGAATTAATGAATGAGTAGTAATCTGCAGGTTAATGTATGTTTCTGATGGAAATACCCCTAAAATAACACGCATTCATTTACGCAGTGTTTAGTATAACTATCTAATTAAAAATTAGTTTTTCTACAGGTAAACGTATAATTTTTTACTTTGGCATGTAACTACTGGCAAAAATTGCATTCAGGTAATTAAAACAAAAGGCTGAACATCACACTTATAGATGTTAAACATCCTAAATAATTTTACTAGACCAGCAGTTATATTTGATTGACATGTAATGGATACAATATGTACTTACGTAGGGTAAAAATAGTTTCAGGCCCGATGTTATACCTCGTTAAATCCAATAGCTAGGTAACGTGGTCGAGAACTTAACTTGGTCGTTAACGGCATGTCCGATTTTGTAAACAATTCAGACTGATCGTTTAGCAAAAATTATCATGCTAACCACAGTAACTCCATCTTTAAGCGAACTAGCATTGTAAATGTAATTTTAGACTTAACTAGCAATTATGAAACTGATTTTTGTCTCTAATTGGAAGTTCTGCCTTCTGTTTGACGAAACTTTATGAAACGGGCGTAAGTGACTTATAATTTTTCTGAAAAAAGTGATGGACGAAATCAATTGAGATGAATTAAATTTATATAATATCAGTAATGAAATTAAAAAAATAATAAAAATGCAGGAAGATGATTTGGAGTTGATTTCGGAATTGGAGACATATTTTTAATTATCTGAATGGTCTTCAGTCTAATCATCAAATCCTCAAAAGAAGTAAAGCAAATTATATGACTATGCACGTATTTGTGTGTATATTTTTATATTTTACAATGATTTGAAAACTGATAAGGTAATGGAAAAATGTGGAATAGGTGAAACTGAACGTACATAGTAAATATTTGGGCTGTTAACCCCTTTTCCTGGGTAGGAACTTAGGTGAGAAGTTATTCATGTGTATAACACTGTTAATATTTTTTATGGAATTCATCAAATGGATATGTACTGTAACTACTAATGGCAATAATTTTGGAAATTTTGTTTCATCTTGGGATATCATAATGACAAAATATATTTGAGCTTACACCAATTTATTCTTACACCAATAAATTCTTTAATTTTGGAAATTAGTAGGAATTACAGGCAATGATTTGCCATAAATACAATTAAATTCAAATTTGTCGGGTGAGTTTAATACAAATAATGGATATCACAATATACGATACTAATGATATGGATCGTCAACGCCTGCAGTAGTTCACTAATATACGAGTTTATTAATCTCTTAAATAACCAACATTTACTTAATCTTCATTTGAGTGAAATTGAGATCACAAATTCCCCTCAACCAGTTTACCCCACATCATTAATTACTAAGGAAGTAAACGTACTAAAACTAAACGATAGAATATATATCTTAATTTTAATATTTTTTAGTTATAGGTAATTTCTTTTGTTGTCGTTCAGCATTTTCTCAGCACAGGATTTTTTGAGTTACAACTGCTAGCAAAAGGGATTAGGAAAGAAAGCTGAGCGGCCCATATACCGTTAGAGTGAACATTTTCAATTTAAGAACCCATTCTCCAAATCCATTAACCTTTCCACTATCTTCGTTTCTTTCATGCATCTTTCTCTCAAACCTTTTATAACGCATTGTTAGGTTGAAGATGAAAAATCGTGCCGTTTCCTCCCCATCCATCTTTTGCTGGCGTCGCCTGCTATCGTATACGAACGATTATTTTAATTTTATTAGCAAAGGAGGAGGACTAGAGTATCCTAAAATGATTTATTCAATGGTAAAATTTTGAATGTAGTGAAAATAAGGTCTTCCAGGGGTGCAAATATATCAATAAATTATTTAATTTTGGAAATTAGTAGGAATTACAGGCAATTATTGCAATAAATACAATAAAATTAAATTTGTGGGGTGTGTTTAACGCAAATAATGGTATCACAATAATGAGTGCAAAAAGGTTTTTTTCACAATGGTCCTATACTATCAATTATACAAAAAAATTGAAGAAGGCTATATCAGCAGTGATATTTTCATTTTGTATCTCAGCGGCCGCTGGGCATAAAAATTTATTTAGAGGGCGTTTGTATTACAGCGTGATAGCAGAATTAGATTGGAATGTTTGCAAAGTCAAATATACGACTTTTTTTTCTGATCCACAGAATCGACAAAACCGACATGAATCATCCCCTTGCAAGGAAGTGGGGATAATTATTGCGCGAGGGTAAAGAATTAAAGGACTAGCGTTAAAACCGGGTGCTATACCCATGCTTGTCCTCAATTGATGCCTGCGTCATCTTGCGTGATAACTTCCGTCTCTTTGTCTGGATTGATGGAGATGTTGGACGAGAGAGGGAGTGAGTGCGATAAGGATGTAGAAAGGGATTTGGATGAATGTGTGCGCATGTGTTTGTGACTGTAGGTGTGGGGGTGGAATGGAGGAAAGGGGTTTTGTGGGCTGGATTATGGGAATAACTTCCTTTCCCCAGCCTCGTCCCCACGCCCACCCTTTCAACTCCCATGTCTTTCTCCCCCGATCATTTTTTCCAAAACCGCCACCACTTCCAACCTCCACCCCATCGCCTCTCGACCCCTCATTCTCGCACCCCCACACCCTTTGTCTCCAAACCCTCCCCGTCACCCCCACGTCTTTCCCCGGCCACCGCCGCCGGTGTCCGGCCCCTGAGGTCCAGGGTCCGGTGCGGCGGGCCATTAATCATCGCCCCTTTTGTGGGGACATGGACAACGCTTTCTCGTCGCCGCGCGCAAAATGGAGTTGGAGAACGTAGCAGAAACTTTCGGCCGGAGGGGCGTTGGGGGAGGTGATGGGGTGTCGGGGGGAAGGTGTCGACACGAATCTGTTCCAACATCTTCGAAAGCATTTGCAAGCCTAATAAAAGTATAACGCTTGGGGTTGGTTGGACGGGATCGAATAAAAGCGAAAGCCTTCGACGCTCCTCTGTTATAGGTGTGGACACGTATCAACGAATATCCGGTTTGGCAGTATTTTTTGAAAGCATGTCGGAGGAAATTTTTGACACAAGAATGAAACTTTTTTGGTGGTTCACACCTGAAAGAACAGAGAGATTATAGTATCATGTGGAAGTAAGCAGGGTGTATAGGATGTTTTAGTATTTTAACGGCTGTTTTTTTATTTTTAATGATACAACTATCAAAGTGAACTTTTCCCGGGCAGAAAATTAATTCCCAATGGTGCCAAAACTATATTCGCCTATTCTCATATATGAAACGCGGAGGAATATGATATGTGGAGGAAATAACTTTGGTTTTTGAGTAAAACGAAAACTAAACGGAATTTTAACAATTATGCATCCAATTGAAAATATTATTAAATAGTCGAGGGTTCTTTTTGCTAAAAGTTATAATTTAATTAAAATAATGTAAACTTCTGCCATTAATGAGGTAATTCATTTATTACGTATTCATGTGGGACCTCGAAATTTTGAAATAAATGAAGAAACATCAGTTATAACTTTACAGGAGTGAAGTTGTAACTGATGCGTCCATCATCCGTGATATTTAATTACTTGTCTCCGAGTTGAGGTGTGAAAATGTCAATTGTGGCACACCTTCAGTAGTAAATGATGCGAAATTGTGGAAATAAGCATTCAAACAGGCTAATTGCAATCTATCATTTCATTTCAGTCCTATACCTTTTCAATTCTCATAACTTGCCATCATTCCGCTCACTCCAAATTACGTCAAGCACTCAGTGTTTCCCTGAAAAACAACGATTAAAACTCCAGTCGATACTATTGCCACTTTAAAGCTGTTATTTCTATCCTCATCTAAGAATAATTTTATTTTTCATCCAAATTCAAGTATATTGACATATTCCAACCTAAAGAATTATTTTGGCAGGATTTCCTCTCCGTTTGCACATAATATTACCCACATCGCGTACAGGTTATATATATCGATTTCCACATTGGCTTGAGAAATAGACCCCACCATCGATGAAAACAAAAATGTATCGTTAATCCATACCCTTGTCTTTACTTTGTACTATTTTACTTTTTCCGTGAGTAATGTAGGAGACAACTTTTTATTTATGAAAAAAATGACTGCGAGGTAACAGCGAAAATTAATGTTACTAGGCTCCATGAACACGTTTTGACCATTTTCCCGAGCGTGTATATGCATATTTGTGTGGCTGGAATTATATTGGTACAATAACTCAAATTTTATAAAATGAGAAATAAAAAACAGTACGTTTAACATTCACATTTACCGTAGAAGAATTGAATAAATCAAATCAATAAATTGACCAATATCTTCAGTACCGGAGCAAACTCAAGTGAAGGCAAATTCACTGTTTTATCGATTCTTTTGGTGAAACTGCTTACTTAGTTATATTCTTTAAATAAAAAAGTTGTAAAAGTAAACCTAGTCATTACTTTTAAATAGTATATATAAATATTTTTCTTTATTTTAGTTAAAACCAGGTACCTATATGTTTTTTACTTCAAAATGCATTCGTTTGTACATAAAATTTATATAGAAGAAAGTATTTTCTGAATTTTGTTCAAAGCGAAATTCGTGGAAAATTTAATTTAAGAGATATTCCAATTCTTTCGTCATACACTTGTGCGCAGGCACCCCAAGGAATGGCTAATTCACAAAACAATAATAGATGGATACTCGCTGCTCTTGATTAACAGAAATGAATTAAGGAAATGTTTAGAGGAAATTTTATTTGGATAGGTAACTAATAGAAAAAGAATGACTTTTAGTATATGCACACAAGTTTAAAATTTTACAGAAATGCTATCCTCTCGTTTTTTAATTTGCAACTGAATATATTTAGGATGATTCAAATGTCCTCTATTCCATAAGGCAAGTGAAAGTTGCTCAATGGAGACTTGATGCTGATGGAAATTTAAATATTTTAAGATAAAATGTATGCATGGAAGTTCCTATATATTTGAAACTCACTTTAGAAAGAGAAATTTGGCAGAGTACCTATCTAAAATTACATTTTGCAAATAGAAGATATGTTATTTATCTAATTATTCCTCATTATTTATTGATCTGTAAATACAAAATAAAGTTGTTGAAATAATACAACATTTGGTATGGTAACATAATATACTTGTTGACATACCGGCTAGATAAATATATTTAAATAGATAAATAGAATTTGTTAAATCAACTCAGATAAAGGGATCGTAGTGTTCGACTGCTCTAACTCCAAAGGCGTTTCACATTTTTCGATTGATAGCTATTTATATGAGTTATGTGTGATCATTAGGTCGTATTCAAAAATAAATCTTGACCGAAATCTCATAAATATCCTTTAGCCTCTCCCTTTGGTATTTCACATTTTGACGCGCAATCCGGTAAAATATGAATCTCAAATTTACCCTGAAGGTATTACGCTTATAGTTCTGATTAACAATTATATTGCTTTAACTATTTAAGTGTTTTCTGTGATTTTAGACTCCATATTCCAAGATCCCATTTATTTACCCCTTTAGTAGACTTTTAAAGTACAACATATGATCATATTAAATACCGATGTATACTCTATCGGCTCAATATTCATCCTAAAGATTGGTTTTGATAGGTGAGGTTTGAGATCACCCCGAAACTAGCGTTAAATTGTACGAAATTCACAATTTCGAGGAATGGGGGAAATTTCATTTCACAGAGTCCCCATTCATTTTCATTCGATATTCTTTTAATCAGAATATTGCACCTTTTGGATCTTAGGAAGTAATAGTCCAAAGCCTTCACCCGGAATATGAATTGAGATGGAAGTATCTTTTTTAATATGTATAGTGTTAATATGCACTATGTAAAAATATATATTAATGTTTAATATGTAAATATATTAAAAATTCCTTGCTTGCTCAAGCAAGGTACCTAAGTAATCTGTTCGTGAAAGAATGCCGTAAATGAACGCATGTAAAGTGGCATAAGAAGGGTGATTGACGCCTATTTACATTTTATGAGCAATAAAACCTTCAGCTTTGTCCTTCAGAAAATTACCTGCCGACAGAAGTCAAGAGGACGAAAAGAGTAGGTATAGACAGAACTTTGGTAGAATTATCACGGTACGTCGGCAAATGCCTATAAGCTATATCTAAAAGAGGACATGCCAACGTAAATAAGGTTATTTATAAGAAGCAATCCTGTTATTTCGCTCGTTGGTTTCGGGAAACAACTTGGTGATATCCAGAGTGTAACCATTTTTTCATTAGCTAACAAATGGCTATTGAAGCTAGACAAAGATAATTGGTGTGTTCAATTTCGTTGAACACATGACATTCTTTTTCAGAATTTTGTGTTTTTAGCTGAAGGTCAACGGATCTGTTATAATAAATAAAGGTGATTCTTGAAGTTAATAATGCGTGTGCAATTACATTTATTTTATAAAAAAATATAATGTACATACTGTGGAACATAAATTACAATTTTTCATCGCAAAATGTCACTTATGAAGAAGTTCAATAACATATTTGTGTTAATCATTTCCTGCAGAACGTTCATGGGCATAGTGGATTTATTATTCAATTTTCCTCGTAATCTTCAGTAAGTATCTCCAGGTTCAGTTAATTAAATCTTGTTTTATTTCTTACTGCTGTTATCATTTTTCCATTGTCACCCCTTTAAAAGTATTAAACGATATGTCAATGATTCCCTGGAATATTTCCCCCTGTTGATATTTTTCCCTTTCAGTATTTCAAGTGCCCAATTGGTTTCTCACATTATTCTTTATTCATTATGAGTATATTAATCCTTTTCCTTCCTCAACTTTTCTCTTCTTGATCACTTTTTCTATCAATATGCTGTATCTATCTGTATCCACCTCTCTATCCTTTTTCTCCTGTTTTCGGTTTACATCTTTCATCCAGTTGCGTTTTGCCAATTTCAACATTTCCTTGTATTTCGTACACTTCTACCTTATTTCCGTTTCTCCCTTCGCCCTTGGTAGTCTTTCAATCCCATCTCACGAACCGAAGCAGGGTTTGCAGTCAGAGAGTTATTATCTTCAAACCTTAACCGTTTGATTAGTGATAATCCTGAAAATATCTGATGAAAGCAATCAATTGAGAAAATCATAAAAGGAAAACCTCTGCATTGAAATCACTGCTTTTTTATAGAGCTGAAATTTGAAGCATCGGTGGTATTGTGAGATGAACCCTGATGAGATTGGGAGGGACAACCCCTTAAAGTGAAATATTTTTTCGAACAGTTTTGATCATAGATTATTTACCTACCTGGCCAATTTTCAATTTATAACTTGAATATAATTCCTTAAACAAACGTGATTGAACTTAATAAGCTGTGACTGACAGAGCTTAGGAAATTAATAAATAGATGGCTTACAATACTTTTTTAGGGAGCTAAAGATATGGAACTCTGCACTTATTCTGGTAATTATTTTCTTTTTATTTTCACCCAGCAATGCCACTAGAACAAAAGCCAAACTTAGTAAAATATTTTAAGAGAAAGTTAAGTGGTGGTCAATTTCAATTATTTTTCTCTTAGGGTATTACATGTGCTATTATTTCATCGCCTATTTATCTATTTTTTTGCTGCATGAAACCAATTCCAGTGTTTCTGATGTATTCTTGACGTGTCATTCTCGTGCCACACAAAATTATCAACGGGAAATAACCAGCGCAACGTTTAGAGAGTGATTAAAATTGTATGCATTACGCTTAATTTTCACGCCTTTGTTATCGTGGAGTATGTTATGCCTCCCTTCCTGGCTATACAACATCTATGGCTATGGCACCCGAGCGTTGCTTCCATTCAATGTCAGCCGATGCATAACATGCAATAAATTTCTCTTTTGCCTAGTTATTGACAACAAGAGTGGAGTTTATGAATCCAAGTAAATTTCAACCAGTTATGAGAATCGGAAGTTCCTGATTTGTCAATCGCCTTTTATAATTAACTTTTTTCATTGCATTAGGCTGAGATGCAGTACCTATTGATATCCATTCTATGCTGGGTGGTGCCATGAGATTTTCTGACATTCCGAAAATGGTCCTTCCTCGAAACTCCTCCTTAACTCGTTGGGCAATAAAAAACCTTATCATATATCTCCACGAACTCCTAGACTAAAAATAATAAGACTACCCTCACCGCTAATGATATTTTTTTTGCTCCTTTCCTCTTTTCTAGTTTCCCACTTCATTCTTGAGGCTTTCATTTAATTGAAAATGTTCAGTTCTTTGTATTGCATAATTGCATACTTTATGTTCTTGAAGTGCTTCTCACTGATATTTAACTAATACTAAGGTTTTGTCTATCACATTTCACACTAGCCCCGTCTCACTTTGTCTCGGACTAGTTTTCAATTAGGTTTCTCACCCGCAGTATTATCGCAGTTCATCATCCTTCGCAAAATTCGGTCCGCAAATTTTATCTTGTCACCCATCTGAAATACCTAATTTTTAATTGTTGGGCACATTATTTTCCTTCGCATGTGGAGTTTTCACACCCTGTGCCCTCTTTCAATGTAGTCATCCTATTATCGTATAGTCTCGGATTGCAACAAACACTCCGTATTCACCCCTTCACATGTGTTGTAAATATTTTGAGGAGTTCTCTTACAGCTTATCACAAAATACACCCGGTTACCTCTCCCGTTACCCTCACTAATTCGGATCCCCTTTCATATTTGGTCGCTAGTCAAAAGAGAAGGAGGGAAAACAGGGCAAGAGAGAGAAGATACTGGAGAGATGAAAGTGAGGAAAAATCAGTTCCCTTTTCGCGTTTGATCACGAATCGCTCTCCGCCTCCGCTCGGCCTGCCTTTCATCCCCTCGCGCCCCGTCGCGCGCGCCTTAATCTCCTCCCCTAATTAAAACAATGGTAGTAATCTCCGCATCCATCCCTCTCTGATCTGAGGGAGCGTGTGGCGGAGCAAATCATCGGCGGAGCGAGAGGACAGTGGAGAAATGGAGAGAGAGAGGTTATCGAGCGATGCTCCTCCGATGTGGCAGCGCATCGATGTCCAGGCGGTGACCCGGACGATCAGGTGCATTTTGATCGCTTCATGCCGAGGGTTTGACGTTTTGGCTGACGTAAATCGGTCGACGATGACTTGAACAGAAGTCTCTGTCAATGCGCAATTTATGCAGGACACCGGTGAGGGATGCGGACCTTTTTTACGCTTTAAATTTTATCGACATGTCTTCGACGTTGTGTACAATGTATAAGCATAAAATTTGCTGGGGATTTGACTAACGTGTCGTCGAGGCAGAGCATATGCCTTTCACTGGTCGTGGTGGTCAACTTGCATGTAAATACATTGGAATAAAGTGAAATCAAGTGGAATCAAATACAAGTTGATTTTGACGTGTTGAGTATTTGCTAAACATATGTTAGTTGACTAACTAATTCCCTCACTTTTTGATTCAATATTATCCCAAGTTGCAATTTTTTTAACAATTATAGGTATGTATTTTTATACCCTTACTTTCCCTTACCTTTACTGTCATTCTTCTTATTAAATAATGATTGACCCTATCGTTTAGCTATCTTTTACTCCGTTCTATGGCCCAAGGCTTGTGAAAATCACATGCCATATTTGGGGATAAGTTATTCTCCTATCCCTAACTTTCCCGTAAGTTATGGTGACCATAATGTATACCTACACAAGTTGGGTTATATGGCATCTACTGAGGCAACATCCGGAGATACGGGGATAAGTTTAAGACACGGGAGTGTGAAGCAGCTCTACTAACTGGGCTTTCATGCCCAATTCGAAAAACAGTGGCATTTATTCAGTTATAGAAAGTCGGTTGAGTAGGGTCGAATGGGATTGATGAGCCGTCTGGTATAATGGCTTCCCAAACAGAGTGTATTCATTCCATTGCAGGAAGTAGAAATACTTTATACGCCAGTCCTTACGCCGACATTGGAGAAAAAACGGATGAAGCCGATCCCGCGAAGAAAAAAAACCATATAAGTGCGTTTTACCCTGAGTGTTACCACGAGAGCATGTCGCAGCTGGTATTAGCCCACGATCCATTGATATTGTTGGTAATTAATGGCATTCGTTATTATTTTATTTTCAGGTACTTGAAATTGTCGTGAGTGCTGATCTATGAGTGATGTTGATACAGATTCCTTCAGTCTCTCAGTTTGCGTATTGATTCATCTACCATGGCCATGACCAGGATTATTAATAATTTAACATTAATATAATTCAGTGAGGAAAGAGCCCTCTCCCCATCTCAATCCAATTCTTGCATTGATTTGATGCAAACAGCCCCCGGGGAGCCTGTTATCAAGTCAAAACTTATCGGAACCTAGCGCGACCCCCCCAATTGTTTTCCAAAACACTAAAAAAATTCGTTTCGATTCACTGATTGACGTTTACGACGCTACAAGTTAATAAATAGTACAAGTTAATAATAGTTTTGTGGAAGTCACTAAGTGATTTATTTATTAATATGACGTCCT
>LYUA01000644.1:247571-259933 GCA_002093875.1 Calopteryx splendens
CAACATTCATCACCTTGGTCTTGCTCCTGTTTATCATCAGGCCATACTCCTCTTGCATCTTGTTCAGGTGTTGTAACATTTTATTCAACTACTGCTCGTCCTCGGCAAAAAGGATCAGGTCATCAGCAAACCTGATGCACACTATCCTTCTTCCTCCAACCGACACCTTGGTCGTCCCTCCAGCACGTCCTGGGCATGTCTTCCACATTACAAAGGTTGAAGAGGGTGGGGGAGAGACAGCACCCCTGCCTCACACCCCTCCCTCTATCAAACCAACCCGTCCTCTTGTGACCAATTCTAATACACACCTCCTGATTAAGGTACAAGTTTCGATTCAGTTTCTGTCTCTCCAGTTCACACCTCTTTATTCCAATCTTTCTTCAATATATATGTGGGGGAAATTGTAAAAGAGGCGTGGGAAGAACTAGAGGTGGGAATCTTATCAGGTTTGAGGACGATCAAGCCTTAGCCAATCAGCCAAGAGGTTGCAGTACTTGCTGAGTTCACTAAGTAGCCAGTGTGATAGGTATGGAATGAAAATTAATTAGAAGAAAACGAAGAAAATGCTGTTTTCGAGAAATAGGTAACCAAAGATAAACATTAAAGTATGAGTGCATAAGCCTTAGCAGGTAAAAAGTTTTAGAATAAGAATCGCATTAGGTAAGGAAGCTTTTACTAGGAGGAGAGAATTGATGACAAGAACCTTAGGCAATGATGTAAAGAAGAGACTACTAAAGACGTTGATATGGAGCGTAGTTTTGTATGTCTCGGAAATATTTTTGTTGAAGTGCGTAGATTGGAGCCTTTTGAGATGTGGGTGTGGGAAAGGTAAAGAAGAAGGTTTGGAAGAAATCCAAAGAAGGCTGAAAAAGTGGATGCAGGGCATACTGAGTGACAATGGATTGCTGAAGAATGTGATGTGAGGGGAGAATATTGGGTAAGCGAGGGAGGAGGAGGAAAAGATCAGGCATATATGATGGAATGAAGGGAGGGAATTGCTCGGAATCTGAATTCTTCCACGTAGCAGTAACACAGGAAGAATGTACCATCGAATGTGATGGAGAACCTTCCACAGAACTGGGAATGGTGGAATAAGTTAATTTTTTATTTCTTACTCATTTATTAACAATCGTCTGTACATGTTAAGATACTTTTATTTCATTGCATCACACTGATTTAGTGCAATTTATACTATATAGGTAGATATGCAGAAACAGAGTATATTTTTCCATTAAAAAATACATTTTTTATGGCCTCTCGACAAAAACAAAAAATACCTGCACGAACTTCACCCACGACTGCCTCTTTCAGGGCTTGCAGTAGAGCTGGCCAACGGCACTGACTCGAAGTTTCCGGAGACTCCTCAAGCGCTACTGTAACGATTCTGCCACGACGCCATGCCACGTACTGATTGCTCATAGGATAAAACTTTGGAGCCTGAAATGCGAATACAATGGTTCCTATCCTATAAACCGCCGAGGAAACTTAAAAGAGTTTAACTGTCGTTCATCCTTTCCTCCCAACCAATTTTCAGGAATCAGTTAACTCGTGTTATAATTGCTTGTATTTACACCTTTTAATATAAAGTGATTATCTATTTCCCAATTTGCGGAAATGCAGTTGCTTGAACTTTGCTGAACTAAGAAATGATAATGCTGCAATGCCTTTTTGCCAGTAAAGAAAATAATATGTGTGCTACCTCTGTGCCTTCTTGGATTTATTCAACGGTGGTTGAACCTAATAAGGAAAGCTCGGGAGTACTGCGTAGACGGTTAAAATTTCTCCTCACCCTCTCTTCATGAGCACCGTGGCAGACGGGAGCTCGGGAGAAGTGATGAGTGAAGATGTTGTGGGTAAGGGAAAAAGTGGTTCTCCGTGGAAATGGGAGGGGAAGAGGAGGCAGGTGCCGGAGGCGAAGCCGCCGCAAGAGGGAAGTGGAGTGCCGCTCCTTCTCGCCCTAGGCGGGGGAGGAGTAAGAGAATGGGTCGGAGACTGATGCGAGTATACAAAACTCACAGTAAGAAATGGCCAGGCATAAAGTTTTGCAACCTTTCATCGTTCCTGGAATTCTTATTGTTAGTGTCAGTGCTATGAACGTACTTTCCCGAATGTTAAGCGGGCTATAACTTGCGGATCACCGCGACATTTATGTCTAACCTTTATTTCTGACCCCTTCATCACTCGCGTTCTCTCTCTCACACATTTCCACTTTTTGTGAAATTTATTCCTTCCGCGAAAGCTAACCATTTTAGGTGCCCTAAGCCCCTCCCTCAATGAGAAATGAAAGCTAGCGAAAAAAACACTAAGTCACACTTTCTCGTGTTTTATAATGCCGGAAAGGGGCTAAGCTTAATTAAAAAAAATGATTTATTAATCATGGCCACATTAATCAGACTTCGTCAATCAATATCTTCGAGAATTTTATTTGAATTGCGTGCTGATGCCTGTGCAGGTTTAATTAAAAGTTCACGACTTGAAGAAGAAATATGTTTATTGATTTTGACCGAAGAAAATATTTAGGGTGGCTCAGCTCTTAAATCCGGTATAATTTCCGTCAAATTTGAAATATGTGAAGTCACCTAATGTGGGGTTAAATATTTGGAAAACCTAGAATCCTTTCCATCAGTCGAAGTATTACCTTTCATTTTTTTCCTGGCTATTTTTATTTCATCTAAGCCTTTTTCCAACCTCTTTCCCCATCATCCCATCCATATAAATGTGTTTACTTTTAAGAGATCAATTCCATTCTTGATCTAAAGCTTCGTCCGCCGATTTCTCTCTCACCGTGCGTTTTAAAACCTTTCTATTTGACTTCAGTCGACGCTCTATCCTTCCCCGCCCGGTGACACCGCCGCCGCCACTCGTCCTGGGGAACTCCTTCAGCACAACTCCGCTGCCGCTCCTACGCGTCCCCCCTCGTCGACCCTTTTCCCACCTCGCTCGGAGTTTGAGCTCCGATCCCCGTTTGCCTATGCGATCGCCCGACGCCTCCCCCGTCGTGTACTCAATCCCCGTCTTCCGCCACTTCACCTTGCCGCCTCCGGCCGATTCTCCCTCCCTTCCCCGTCAAACTGACCTGGCATCGGGGGTGAGCGGAGAAAGCGCGCACGGCTCCTAACCCCGAAGTAAACGGTTCAGATTCCACGCTCCGGGCCATTTTGCCTGTCTGCGGGTGAGGTAATTCCGACTTTCTGGGGGCAGGATCGTAATTCCACGTCGTTCTCCCTGATTAGTGGAGATGTGAACAGAGGAAACTTGGGAAAATATAATGATAAACGCATTAGTGTCAAAGTATGGCATTATATCGAGGCAAAAAAGTGTTTGGTGTATTTAAAGATTTTCTTTAATGAATCATTGTTTTGCTGGAAGAGAGCTATTTTAATTTCTTATTCAATACTGATAAGAAATAGAGATCGTTAAAAATGTGCGTTAGCAGTCCTCGGTCGTCGTTAATTCTCTCTCTTACCATCGCTACATATTCTCCCGTTCATTTGGCTAGACGTTACCTACCTTCTGATATTTAATGGCAGCTGTTTCCTCTTTGTGTATTTATGAATAGCAATAAAACCTTAAAAGATGTGAAACTTTATTTATAATCTCTATGGATCTTTATTCACCTTGGACAGTTTAGATGTACTTAATCATTTTTTAGCATTATTTGAAGTGAGGCATTAATCGCCATCGCGGCTTTGAAGTATGCACTGGAATATATCCAGCCGTTAATTTTTATTATAAATGCATCCATGGAAATGTTTTCTTATCGCATCATTTTTCATTGCTTAGTAATTACTATATGGATTATAATCTTCAATTATCATACCATGCTTCAGTTGATTTTTTAGATCTTTTACCTTTACATTTGTGTTTAATAAATGTTTAGAGGATTAATGACCTTTGAAAAAAAACAAATTTTATTCAAGAATTTATTTTTTTGTTCTTCAATGCTTCATTTGTTATGCCACATTTGCGAAATTTATTTGACTATCTATGAATTGATATTGAGCTTCCAAGGTTGCATTTAATGTGTAGTATTAAGCTAATTCTTTATGAAACAAACTCATCCAACACTACACCTTCTGTTCTTCCACCCACGGTGGATCGCGTCTATAACATAGAAAGGAATCATCAAATGATCAACAACAACGCTCTCTTGGGCCATATGCGATTTGTTTCACGTGATGCAAATCATATTTTTTATTATGCTTTCGAGAGAAACAAAGGTTGAGTACAGACCAACTCGAGGCTCAGAGGAAAGAAACACTGCAATTCCTTCCACATTCACAAATTTATTTGGGGAGGGTGGGTGGTTTTTTGACTTGTACATATATGGTGCCGACACTGTTGAACTTTTTACCTGCTTAGTGGTGAAACCATGGTCGTACAAATAAATTTGTAAATGTGGAATTGCAGTGCTTCTTTCCTCAAACGTCATGATGAAGAAATTCCACAAAGTAACGCCTGAAACTGTTAGTTTTAGAAACCAACTCTGTAAGAAAAGTTTCAATGATGCCAGTATTTTTAATACATTTTCTGTCAACCTCAGCGATTTCTAATATGATAGAAAAATTTATCCTGCAAAAATCCTTGAACCTTCCAAAATTAACAGTTTCAGGAAATACTTTTTGGAATATATGCATTAGGTGTAACACAAAAAACCCACTTTTTATTGTACCTGATAATTCTTTTAAAGCGAAGCCGGTATTTCAAAATAAATATATACTTTGGAATTTGCAATCTGTGTTTCTTTTTGAAACATTCAAAACTTGGCTCAGAATTTTGAATTTTTAAATAATTCTCAAATAAAATTGTTTAAATCCATATTTTTGCCTACATTTGAAAGAAGCATTTTTCATTTTATTTTTTGTTTGTGTCCAGATGGTGCCACGTTTTCTGCTTCCAATTAAATTCTTTGTATTGATTTTTCTTGATAGGCACTTGGAGATCTTAATGTGCATCACATAAAAGAGAAATGGGTCGTCGCTGACTAAATCCTCTTTGGCAGGACTGACTTATAGGTATTTAAAGGCTGTGTGAAGTACCATTGGAGCGCAATGAAATGTTATATTTCTAGTAAAAAAGGACTCTCAGAGAGTTCTTTGAGTATTATTTTTAGAGATTTAAGCAAACATTTTAAAATCTTTCTGTACCTTCTAATTCTTCACAAAAATACGCATGAAATATTGAAAAAGCGTAGAGATGCCGTGGAAGATTGTCTATTTATATGCTGGAGATTATGCTGGAGAGTATTATTTTTAGAGATTTAAGCAAACATTTTAAAATCCTTCTGTACCTTCGAATTCTTCACAAAAATACGCATAAAATATTGAAAAAGCGTAGAGATGCCATGGAAGATTGTCTATTTATATGCTGGAGATTTGGAAAAAAATGTAAGTACCGAAAGTATTATTACTGCTATTGTTAAACTAGCTGCTGATTGACTTACTGAGCTGCTGTTAAACAAAAGACTTACAAATATACTACCTAATAATGATATTATATTATACCTTAACCAACTTCTAAATGAATGCTCTTCATTCCAAATAGTCTACATTGTTATATGCATGCAATGACTTTAATTTAGAATATACCATTCACGGTGACATTTTAGCCTGATTTTAATTTCTTTAGTGGGATCACACTTCGAACCCTAAAGTCGGCAGTTTAAATATGGGGTACTGATGTTAGTTGCCTTGAAAAAGTGTGCCTGAGGATATGTTAGGTGTGTGTGTTACTCAATGAAACACTTTAGATAGTCAAGCACTACTAATACGACAATACATTTCGGAGGCTAAACTGTGTTAAGGTTCACTGTATGCTTGCCAGATAAAAATATAATTTAAATTTTCATGGATGGAAAGGCCGTAATATTGAGTAAAATTCCATTATAAAAACATTTCTGGACCAGCAGCATAAATTATTGCATGGAACTGGAAAGTATTTAATAACTTTTAAAAGTAGATCCATTCTATTAAAAACAATTTAGGTACATGACATTTCTGCTTCGTGATCTAGTTGTGGACATTCATAGTACTGACAGCAATTCCAGGATGTTATACGTTGAATTTTCCCTAATTGTTTTTTGTCACAGTGGGGAAAATTAAAAAAAAATATCGATATAATAATACATGTATACGGTATGGGTTAGGTCTTTATCTCTAGTTATACCACACACACACTCTCTCTCTCTCTCTCCTTCTCTCAATATTCGTTAGAAAACACGGCGTCATTCCGAGGAAACAGCGGTGTAATATAGCGTTTGACGCATTCGGCGATCCAAATCACGGCAGTCTATCACTTCGAGAGCCGGAGGAGCGAGCGACCCCATTGACTGAAATGGCCCATTTGCTGGGGGGGACTAAAGGCAGTGTCAAAAGGGATTGTATGGGCGGAGGCCAGATAGTCAGGGGACGAAAAATAGGCAGGGGTGAGGGGTCGTGGGGAATGGAAGGGGGCGGATCGGGAGGTGGAATGGGAGTGTGGGTGGATCCACCGCGCGGATCGACGATATGGGGCCGAGGGACACGAGGAGACAGAACAAGGGTCGTTTGAGCCCGCATTTCCAACAATTTGGAACGGATTACTTCAGTTTAAGTATCATTTTCAGTTCCTCTGACATTGCGCTCAGTCGTTTGCAGACGGATAACGCTTTTATCAGCCGGTTCAAACTCTATTGGAGTTGTATGGAGTGCCCGATGCTTTAATTTTGCACAATTTCCTCGTGCAGGTCAAATGAATCTAGGAGGGAACATATTTTTCTTTTGCCGATATTATTTCCTTTGTTATTTATATGTGCTAATTGAAACACGTTTGTTCTTTTTTCCAAGTATAAAAATGCTCTGTTGCCACATAATCTAATTTTGGGTCTATTAAATTTAATCTTCAATATTTAATGCATGTATCAAAGATTCTTTTCAAGAAACTCTCAGGTTGTGTTAACCATTTTTCAAATTTTCCAGCAAGGAGTTTTACCCCCATAATTCTCTATTTGGCGCTTGGTTCGCAAATTATAGTTTCGTATATTATAAAAAATGTCAAAGGGCTAAGGGAAAATAATTAAGAAGACATTCTCGAAAATTTTGAGAAATTGCCATTAGTCGTAGAAAATTTCGGAATTATTTCCGTACCTACCTAATATTCTGTACCTAATATGCCAATGATATGATGATGATGAAGGAGCCCAAGGTCTGTGATAATTTAACTTCACTGGTGATTACTGGAATTATGATTTTCTGATAGTTATTTTCTCTTATTTCACTTAGCTAATAATTGCTTAGAGGAACGTAATCGATAAAAATAATAAGTATGGCGAGGCTGAAGTTGAGCCAATGTATAGTTTTATAATGGGAATTGTTAGAGGAGGAATTTATTTACAATGAAATATATTTTTATTTTTTTTGCATGAAAATATGCTTGAAGTAAGTTTTTTCTTACCATTTTCCACAATTTTTATAGTAACATTGATATCCTCCTGGAAATATTTGCTAAATATCGTTTTACGAAAAACTAGAAAGGATTTCCTTTTTCCAAGGACTCAATGTTACGTACTGCTTGTCATTGGTCCAAGTTGGAGATCATCCCGAAACAATTTATTTTAACAAATATATAAAGCATTATTTCAAATCGTTTACTTAATAAGACATTATTACATCAATCATGCATTCAAACTTGGTAAAGATTCAAGATCCGTGAATTTTATCATTGAGTTTATTTTTTAAAGAGACGATAATGCAAAAATGGCCGGAATAATAAATATAATAGGACATGAAATGAAGAAATGTAAACCAAATATACACAAAATTCGGTGAAAATCGGATGTAGTAAAGTGCTGAGGTTGAGCAAGAGGTGCAGCTAGGGTGGAGCGGGAGTTTTGTCAATACGGCACTTGAAATTCACGTCCACGGAACATTGGGAATAAAAAAGGGGAAATCAAAGAAACTACCTAATTTAATTGAAAGTGCACACTTCTCTGAAGAGCCATTTTTCGCCGAGAGCATAAAAATCATGGCTGGTTTTTGAAAACCGAGGTTAATTCGGGGGCGCGGAGGTGACTTGAATGCGCCCAAATTACAAAAAAAATCGCTGCCCCGACGGTGATGGAAAAATAAGCGAACGATAATTCGTGATTTCATCCCGAGATTTCGGTAAGAAAATGATCGCGGGCGAAATGAAAGGGCAACTGAAAGTTAGGGACGGAAATTTTGGAACCGCATCATTCCGGAGATGTTGGGAAAATAGGCCGAGGGGTCGAAGGGGCATATAACGCAAGACTGGTTGGAATGCGGTTCCCGGAAGGAATCCGGAAGCATTGGTATTCGTTTTATCGTCTTTTGAATGTGACGAATTTTAAAAAGACTGTGTTTCCGGGTGATGCTGCTTAAACGGAGGAGAATGATGACAGAGTCAGCTTCTTTAACATTGGATTTCTTCTTTACAAATGGAATGAAACCTGAAGAGAATATTTCCCATATATTTTTTTTGGATTTTTCATTCGATTAAAATGCGGTGAGAGGAAACAAATGAAATTCAGAAAAAAAAACTTGGTGATCACTCCTCTAGGGATTATCACCATTGAAGTTGTTCGAGTGGCACTTGCGTAAATACCTACATTAATTTATTCACGAAAATCGCACAGCAGCGAAAATATACTATCAAGATTTTATAGGAATAATGGGAAACATACAGAAGGACGAAACACCAGGATGGTAAGGAAGATGGAAGGATGCAGATTCCAAGCGAAAAAAATCGCCTTAGCCGGGAATGCAGCCTCGGATCTTCCGATTACCTGTCGGATATACTCTCATTTAATTGTATTTGAAATGTCGATATTGAAATGGTAAGGACCACTTAAATTTTAAAATGGCAAGTAAAATACCTATGTAGTTCTCTTTAGTGCGTATATTCATTTGAAATTCCAATTTCTCCACCATTCCCATTTGCAATTTTTTCCGGAAACATTTTATTTAAATTAGCGCTGGTAAAAGTTTATTATTTTGGTTTAGATTGTGGATATGGACGCATGCCCTTATAATGCTTAATTAAAAGTTGGAAAAGGTAAATGTAGCGAAAAACGAGTTGAAGACCGAAATCCATTTACGAGGACACCGCCGAAAGAACAGCAGAACTGAAGGGGCCGGAGTTGCGCTGAAGTTGCTCGTGGAAGATGGCGTCGGGTAAGTAGGTAGGATGTGAATGTCGGGAGTCAGCGACGTGAGTTTTTCTTTTCGGCGTTGGGGAAGACGTGAGAGTTGCGACCTTCATCTCCGCCTAGAAGAAAAGAAAAAAAGATTTTTATGGTCGACCGGTAAGAAATAAACTCCGGGGCAGCGGGGGGAAATGAAACAGTGGTCTCCTCTTACGTGCGAGCGTGGCGTATGCGAAAAGAAGCCGAGGGGGGGGGTGCGGGCGGGAAGGAGGGGGATGTGTTGGTTTGGCTGCTATCGTTGATGGGGGAGGAGGGTGGGTTTGGAGAGAGTGGGGTTGAGTGCTGATTTAAAGGTGGGCTCTCTCTCCGGCACGAAAGGTAAAGGGTGGATGTTTAAGAGAGTGAGCGAGCTACGGTTTCGTGGGAGGGCGATATGGCCAACGCGTGCTTTTGAGGCCGGGGGAAGGATTTTCTCTACTCCCCGTTGGGAGGAAAGAATGGGACGCGGAGAGGAAGGGGAGCGGGTTGGGTGGGTCGTTGTTGAATGATGAGGGGCGAAAAAAGGGATGTTGAAGGGATTTTTGATAGGGAGCACGGGGTTGGAAGGAAGGAGGAGGATTAAGGGCTATGGAAATCGAAATTCATGGGGAGAAAGACGAACGATATTGCCAGAAATGGTTGAATGTTTGTTGATGCGGGGGAGGGATAAGGGCGCGGGTCTGGGGACGAAAGGAGAATGGCGCCGTTGGAGGCGCCGGGGTATGGTGGGGAGGAGGGTGCCGGAGGAAATTGAAAAGGGGCGGGTCAAGGTGTTATGTATGTGCATGAAATAATACGAGTGGGAGGGGCGGAGGGGGAGGAGAGCAGTGTAGAGACAACAGGGGCGGCGGAAAAAGGTGATATACGCGAAAGTTGGCGCGGGAGAGAAAGATCAAAGGCAAGAAGGGACTAAAGTGGAGGGAGACGAAGGGACTAGGGTGGTGCGGCAGGGAGAAATGGCTGAAGGGAAGGGTCGCCTATTGGTATGCACAGGAATTACTGCGGTGTCCCCAATCATAAGAAGGAAGAGGAACATATTTTCGTCGTCTACCCTGTTGGGTTTCTGCCAACTCATTTAGTAAAGGCTCGTGAGACTGATTAAACATTTTTTAGTAGAATAATCTACCAAACATTTGGCTGTTTTATTTAGTCCTTATTTACAGAAATTAACAATATTATTGTAGGTCTCTGGTTGATAGTCGTTCAAGCATCTTTAAAGAAACCTTAAAGAAGTGTAGGTGGTGAAATTTATGTGTATATGTGTGTGTGTATATATATATACATATATATTACATGTATAAATAATTTAACTATATATATATATATATATAATTAAATTATTTATACATGTATAAATAATATATATATATATATATATATATATACATAGAAAGGAATTGGCTCCCTTATTACCCTGAATGATAGAATTTACTTCGTCATGGAACTTATTGTTATATGAGATTCAGTTATCGAACCAAGCATCGTGCTGAATACGATTACTAAGGAACATTATGTCTGAATTTTCTTTTTATTTGGTTGGTGGGTTTATTGGAGTCCCATGCAGCTCATTAGACTGGTTCATATTCTAGTAATGGCTTTAGACGCCCTCAGAAATCCCCAAGCTGCGCAAAGTTAAGTTAGAATCATTGAGAATTCATTTACTGGATAGGAAAATTGCCTTTGGGTTTGTTTGATACAGGTAAACTTCGTACGAATACAGTATTCACATTTTTTCTATGGTGTATACATTTATCTGCTCTATTTAAATAATGATAACTATAGTTTTCACGCATGCAAAGGAAAGAGTTTCTACTGGTGATAGAACTCGATTCAACATAATATTCCCATATGTATTTCATAGTACAGTCACATATGAGTTTCTAATCAGCTTGTCTTAAATGTTCAACCTAATTCCTCAATTTTTTACGGAGGATTTTTTACTTGTATCTTGTACAGTCACACTTACCTCTACCCAAGAAGGACCAAGGGAGGGGTAAAAAATGTCCACCCCGTTTTATTTTGATTTTTTTAAATATTCGTATGCGTAAAACGATCTATGCACATAAATAATATTTACCTTATACCGTGTAGCGAATGTTTTTGTAGTACTTCTATTAAAACTTAATGTTAAACAAAAAAAACTAATTTTACCTTTGGTTAGCCAATAATCATCTGTGGACATTTTTTGACCCTCCCTTGCTATGCTATCAAAAAAAGCTTGGTCCTTCAAAGGCGATTGTGAGAACAGGGTATTCTAATAACTTAGAATCCAATTTTTTTAACTGGCAACTCTTTTATATTTGGTGATTGTAAAATTTTCAGGACGTGTGAAAGTAAAGGCATAATTATTACTGATTAAGGTAAAGAAGTCGCTCGATTTTGTAGGGACTTATACATATATACTGTCAACAATTTAATCTGCGAGACGTCCCTAAAGCACGATTTCAACCAGTGTAGAATATAATATCTCAAAGAAACCTCAAACCGCTGGCATAAACGTACTCTAGTCAACAGATTTGTTTAATTTTTGTGGGAACGAAGGATTCTGCTGAGTACATATTTCTAAGATTTATTCTTGTTTTCACAAGGTTTGCAGTTCCCACACCTTTTTTTGCAAGTGAAAAACTTTTTAAGAACTAATTACAGATTGGTTTTCCTCGGTTTTGACAGTAAAAGTTTAGAAACAGTAACAAGGAAAGGAAAGGAGCAACAAGCCAACGAACGAGCGCAGTGCCTAGTAATTTCAAATTTATTCACTGTTTCGCTTATTCGGTTGAAAAGCTCTACGTTCTTTTTAAGTGCTCGGCGCTAAGGAACAGCTTCCTTGTTACCATGTCCAATTTTCAATTCTTATAGGTCACGGGGGACTTGCACGTGTGATTACAGTTTGCCAACAACAAATTTAATTCAGCAAGCGTGGGGATTGTTCCTTGTGAACGTGCGCGTGCATTTGGGTCCCCATATTCCCATTCAGGAAGTCTGAGCCGGGAGGAGGACCTTTTGTGCCGTCATAACCAGCTTATGGATAGGGGGAACACGGAAAGTCCATGTGCTTAAGGATCGCAAGGACAGCGAAAAGATACGATGGAGGGAAATTGGCGGGAGGGAAGGACGGGAGACGGCGGTGGTGGGGGCGTGGGGAGAATTGGTTATTCAGGGGCGTGGAGGGAGGGCTGGGAGG
>LYUA01000644.1:302960-316521 GCA_002093875.1 Calopteryx splendens
CTCGAGCCACAATACCGGTCCACACTCCCTGCTGCCTCCCCTCCTGCCATCTTCCCTCTCTCCCCTCCTCTCTCGGTGGCCTCATTCTCCCTGCTTCTCACTTTCCCTGGTTCGCATTCCCGTTCTCCTCTCTCGCTTTTTTATTTATCAGGTATTCACCGCCAAGGAGAGAGGATGAGGGACGCATGTAAGTTTTATGATCTTAGCTTATCTATTCTTTAGCATGCGAAGCATTCAGAACTCGTGTCGTGGCTATGAGCGTCATACCAGGTTGAATTTTCTTTTAAAATTTGCAAAGAGCTCCCTTTGAGACATGATGTAATATTGCATCATTATTCTCCGTTAAAACCATTAAAATCTCATTGAATTTCGTCGTGTTTTTTTTCCAAGAAATTAAAATTTACTGAGGTATCCTCCTATAATCAATTGTATTGTCATGCATCTATTTTCGCAGAATCGCTAGTAAGTTGACCTGATCTTAATATCTGCCAGTCGTATAATTTGAGTGAACCTCACTTCTCAATAGGAAACCCAAATACCAAATGAAGGGAAAGAGATTTTAATATCTATATTATTCCTTTGATATTATAAAATTATAATATAAATGAAGTATTATGGAAAATTAAGTCAGACAGACATTTAAATACAATGAGAGAAAACGAGAGAAACTCTATTGTAATATGAAATGGAAAATTAATTTAAATAGTGGCGTCTTATTCTAAATATTGTTGGAAGAAAATCAATCTTATGAGGGCATACTAACATATGTGAGTTTACTGTTGAACGGGTATGATGCATAAACATATATATTTCTATTTTGTTGCTACTGGAATATTCTCGTGGAAGTTTTGAATTTGACCAAGCGGGCTGAAGATCCTAGGCTACCAATCCAGCGTGCATGAAAGTAAAATCTCAGCTTAGTTTATTTTCCTTTAAATGTATCTCGGTTACCAGATCGATATCCTGGTATTTGGTATCCATCAGAGGATGCGTACGAATTCTATCAATTGAATCGATTTCTCACTTTAAAGATAAAATTGTCCATTCCCTTCCACATTTTACTTTTGTTGAGGAAATAGAATAATCTTTTTGTACACCAAAATAGGAGAAGTATTCTAGTATTTATTGAATTTCTTTTATATATGAGGAGCATGAAAATTATATGGCTGAATTTTACAAGTAGCTATGTTACAGTAAATCTCTTGCCCAAGACAGTACCTTTGCACGGAATTTCACGCTTACCATTCGTGAATAAATTTCGAGGCAGGCTTTATGTTTATCAAGCATGTACTTAATTTATTTTAGCCATGAGAAAAAAAGGATTTTATTCGTAAATTAATCTTTCATTACACATCATTAAAGAGTTTAGAGAGGATATATTTTGTAACTGAGGTTTATGCCGTGATCTCATGCAGGTGGTCTTGACATTTTGGATTTACGGCCTGCATTCAAAAGTAACTTGCTGAGAACTACAATGGCGTTCATAATATATTTTCCATGTTAATGTGCATTAACTATGCACTATATTCACGCCACCGTTTGCAAAAATGTAGTAAGTGATTGACATCAGCATGCTTCCCATCAATTGATATTTTGAATTATTCCGACATTCACGATTTTCCAGGGGACCTGCGAAGCACTTTTTTCTCTCTGGAAAGGCTGGGTGACACACTTGTGGAAGGCCTGCAGCTCCCGAGCGGCGGATATTCGCGGCTTAGTACGGACGTACGTGGAAACATTCCGTCGAGGTGGTTGCTATTCGGCAACACTCGGAAATCAGCAATGTAAATTTCCAGTTTCTAACGGCGTTGCGTAAGGGCTTATTGCACCAGCAGTTAGCTTTTGGAGCCAATTTGGGGGGTAGGTCTCTTTGTGATATAATTTTGCAGAATACATCGGCTACTAATGTGGCAGCTTCGTCTTGTGTTCGCAGTTATTTCGAAAATGACTGGAAGGGTAAGATCCAATGGCGGACTTTTATTCGGATTAATTCATAGTTTTTTTTATTATGAAGTGACATCTGTGATATTTAATTCTTGAATCGCATAATTTATGGAAGCAAACCTATAGGAATAGAGAAATATGGCACAGAGATATTTCCAATTCGCGGTCGATCCCGGTCATATATTTTTATGCTATAGCGTGAAGTTGTTTCCTGAAATAGTCAAATTCAGAAATTCGTTTATTTGGGCTACGACTAGAAAATTCTATTATTCACAAGGGCATGTGTTATTGCCTACTAACGAGGGGAGGACCAGGTCCATGGTTAAGATTGTAAGATATAAAATTTTAATTCCACTAAGCTTAGAACCCTTGTAAATTCTGATCTGCCTGCCTGATAATTAAAATAATGAAATCATGTGTAGGATACAGAATAAACACTCGCAGTAGGTAGCATGAATCAGTACCAGGCATAATTGCTTGCAAATTGAGTTAACAGAGTACACTTACAGTTGGACCTACTCATGATGAGTGACACGTCGTTTTCGCACATTGATCCTGCTGTCACTTAATTTATTTGGCATTGATCGGCAGTGACAGAAAATTAATTATTCATGTAATTAATGTCGCGCGGCAAGGAATGAGACGACTACTAATTCACATTTTGCAATGTATGCGGGGAGCTTCACGCGACTGCCTCTATCCACACGAGTTAGGGTTTTCGTAAATAACTAACTGTGGCGTAAATACAGAATAAATTAGCGCTAAGGTTATTAATATCAATGGGCAATTTTGATGAAATGGAATTAAAATTCTTCCATAATTAGACAGGACTTTGTAGCCTTTTGAAACTTTAAAACATCGCTTTTTCTTGCAATTTTATCTGACGTGTACCACACTAATCCGACCTTAATAATGCATAAGGTGTCATCATGCCGTTCTTATAGGCCAATGCGTGGCACTTATGGATGGATAGTTTTCTTTTATGGTAGAACGTGGTCATCTTTAATTAGGTTCACGCATTACTTTAAATGAATTAACGCGGGCTAATCAATTGGGCACATCGCTAATTCCCTTCGTAAGATTAAGTTAACTGTATCTCGCGTAACTTTGTAGAAATGTTTCATGATAAAATAAAGACGCGACTTTTACCACATGATTTTATTAACACAACCTAGGTGTCATTGACATTCAACGTCATATTTATTTCATCCCTAAATTAACCTTTTATCAGTGCTGCAAATAACTTCGCGACAATTATTGCAGTTATTGATAGCTATTTAGTATTTCCTTTACGGTGCCATTTCTGGCATCACTTAATTACGAGTTGATTTTGAAAACACTAAATGCAATCCCTAATAGAATATTCATTTCTGTCCTGTAGTGAATATTGAGTTTCTTCCACTCTAATAGCAATGATTAAGTAGCTGACTTCAAAACCTAGCATGTAAAACTTCCATGCCATCCATTGTGGATGCTTAATTCTTCAGCTGAAATTCCTCAAAGTATCGGTTTTTATCTTCAATTTTTAACCTCGATAAAATGAAAGTATGCGAACTAAAAATTGCTAATCATGCCGGAAAAAACAAATTCTAATGCGATTGAGCACCTATTTCGGCCCAAATTCCAAGGAATATAACGAAAATTAATTCCGTTTTTGAGAGTAACGATATATTTAAATATAAAAAAGTAACGACGAAAATTGCAAGAAAAAATGTTTTTAGACTGATATTTTTATTTTGACAGTCAACAGATTCCTCTTGGGAAATGGAAGTTCATGTTGCTTATTTTACAAAAAGTAGTAGCATGGCTGTAAAGAAACAAACTCAAGGGATATGGATAGGTACAGAATTTATTATCTAAAAGATTTATTATCTAAAAGAGTACTTATGCCTGAATAGTTGAAATACGGAAATTAAAAAATATTATCTCCAATTCTAAATCTATAAAAAAGGGAATCAACTACTATAATTCACTTGAAAAAGACGTATTCACTTAGAATATGGTAGAAATTAATCAGCAACTAACGAGGTTTCGCCTGTTAAGAGTTGTATTTTATGTTCATTGCTTTTGGCATTCCCTTAAGATTATGCACCAATTTGAGTTGGTGATCTCCCTTCATTTGTGCCTCCTTCCTGCTAAAAATCCCCATGAAATGGTGCTCAACATTTTCCCACTCCTTCATCGATTCTTACTCAGCCTCCCCCGGCCCGTCCCCCCCCCTACCCCCGGCCCAGTCTNCCCCCCCGGCCCGTCCCCCCCCCCTACCCCCGGCCCAGTCTCTCCAGTCCAGCCATCACCTTCACGTCCTTTTCAGCCCACCTCTCTCCGCTGCCCTCCCACCGTTCTTCAACGCAGACATTTCCGTTCCCTCCTCCTCTCCCATTCCGAGCCGGCGGCTACTTCTATCACTTATTCACCACCTACTCCTCGCTCACCCCTCATCTTCGTTACCCTTCCAAATTGCGTTTCCTTATTTCCTCCCCCTTTCACACGCGCCCCCTCTCTCCCTCCCTCGCCTATCTCTTTTCCGCATCATTCCCCCCTCTCTTCCCCCCCTCTCCCTCCTCCTCGATGACCATCAATATTTCCTCCGCCTCCGTGGCCACCCCTTCCCTCCTTCACCCACTTGCCACACCTCCACTTCTCTCACACTCTCTCCTTTGACGATCCTTCCTACCTCAGATCATCCTCGCACACCATGCTTCGAACCTTCGTTTCCGCCCTCTCATCCTCAATTATTCCTTTCGACCTTTCCCCCTTCTATTTTTCACTCTCACGGCTTCCGCGTCCATCGCCATCACTTACAAACCTCATTTCCTTCTTTCCTCTCCCTTTTGGATTCAGTCTAGACAGCGATTTTCGAGTCATCATGAGCACACTCACCGCTAATTTTGCTCGCGCTTCAGTATTAAATTAAAGCAACCTTTATATAATAGCCTTTCGGGTTGTAACGAAGCTAACCTTAGTTATGTGCGCGTGTAACAGGGTTTCTCAAATGAGAATCGGTGGAGAGTTGGAGACTACGCGTAAGAATACTGAGATGAAATCAAACTCAGATTCATCAATATCGACAATAATCACCAATCTGTGTTGAATATAGAATGTTTTCATCATTTAGTTCAAAGTTTTAGCTCAGTGAAAGGATCAATGATATGTAATCCCACATGTATGTATCAAATGTAGTTAATAGCCGTATGAATACTTTTATATGGAGATGGTAATGTATTATACTGCTATGTATTATATTATATGATATTTTCATTAATAATGCAGCTGTGTAAAGGGATATGCATTTTAGGAAACTTTGAACATTCAAATAAACTGGATAAACCTGTTATTGATCGGTAAATACTTTGTTAGTTTATTCGATAGGTATAAGTTATTTCTTTTATGTAGGATTTACCTAATTAGTTATTAGCCTGCTGTTCCGTGAAGTATCGAAGCTTTTGCGGCTAACCTGGTATTAAAAAATCTTGACAGTTTCTGTGATAAGAACTGTCAACTTTCCGGAATATTTGAGGGCATTATAAAATTATAGAAAATTTTCAGTCAAAAATTATTTTTCCAAAGCTATTGTACTTCTAAAAAATATTTATGTGATTGAAATAAATAAACGAATTTGTTAAAACCCTGTCAGGTTAATGTGATCCCGTGTGGAAAGACAGGGCAGATTCGAAGTAAATAGGAATTACAAGGCACTGCGTTCCTAAGGCATTGGATAAACAAACCCTGTAAGACCTTGAGCGAGAGAAGCACCCTATCTACGTGCATCGTATAAGTCCCGATTTCTTGTATTTTTCCTCCTTGTGGAAACATCCCACGACCTTGGCTGGCTGAACCACGTGTGTTTGCCCACTCCGACCTAATTTCGCTATTTCTCTGCCTTATCCCTATCCTTTCACGGGATCCCTTTGTGTCATCCGATCTGTCTTCTCGCTAGTTATTATCGACACTACAGAGCCAACCAAAGTTTCTATGGCTTGCGCGAACGTTGACAAACAGCGCATTGCCGTACATTAAATAGCCCTGCAGCTAAAATTCGAAATTGCGCCGCTATCTCATTTCCTCTTGTGGCGGCGCCTGCCTCTTTCATGTCTTTGGCCCTGATGCATGACCGCACTTGGTGCACATCCACTGGCCACCACTATACCAGAGCTCACGGAGTTATAGTACGGTCATTATTAGTGATGTATTTCAGCCGTCTCGGAATTCCGCAGCGAATGGAGCAATATTTTCCATGTGAACTGTATTCAAAGCTTCGTACATGGATATACCGTATAATATTTTTTCAAATGATCAATAAAATAACTTAAGATAAGGAAAATGAGAATTTTAGGGTTATTGTAAACTTAGGACAACAGTTTTAATAAATCTTTCACCATTTCACCTCCATATACGAAGGCATCTAAGTACTTAATTTTGTACTGGGATAATTCCATGTTAAATAATTTAGCCAAGATTAAATAATGGGAATCAACAATAGATCCATTTCTTTTATATGAACATTAATAGGGAATGTAATTCAAACTTTGGTTAATATGATTGGAAGCTAAAGCAAGCACGAAAATACCCTTAAGTGTTCAAAAAGTAAACTCATGGCAGTAATGTGCTATGAAATTCTCATGACATAACTCGATTGGGATACTCTCTTGGCACAAATGTATTTTTGATCTATTCCTATACCTATCTTAAATACAATCTATGATTATAAATATATTTTGACATCTATCCAGAACTTGATCTCAAGAAATCATAATTCCTCCGCCCTATTCGTTTTGTTTTTTTTCTCACTTCTTGGTGTAATTAAATATCCGATCTCGAGGGTGAATGCGTAGCTACTAATATATCCGTTTGAAAATACTAATCACTATGGACCTTGAGAATCTTTTTTTATCTGGTGCCGACACCAATTTTTGAATAAAATAGATCATAGTAAATATAATTGTTCTAGGAGTAAGGATGTAACCGACAGTCTTATAACTTTCTGAAAAAGAAAAAAAAATATTTAATATATTCAGGTTGGTGGTGTATAAAAAGATTTGTTCAGATACACTCAGTGTTTTATGTACTTATTTCAGGTATGCACATGAAGTTCGCACGGTTTTGAAAAACAAAATTTATTTTCTATCAATACCCCAGTTTTACAAAATTTTCCGTTGCATCATTATTTCGGAGTGGAAAATTACTCGAAACGACGCTGAGCCCTCATCCGAAGGTGTTCCGATTAACGTGAAACACTCTCCCGAGGCCTCAAGTGCAGCTGGTTAACAAAGATGCGGGATTGTCGGTCGTTTAATGCCTTCGCAACTCGGTTCCTGCGTCTTACCAAACCGCTCCCAGTTCTCCCCTTTGCAACGGTCCCGCCAAATTCCCTGCACTCCGCGTCGGCCGAAAGTTTTCCTCTATCACCTACGCGTGGCGTTTTGAGTTACGCCCCATAACTTTTTCCCTTTATCCCCCGCCGCGGAGGAAAACCCAGACCTTGCACACCGAGCAGAGCGAATCACACGCAAAGGCACACACGGACACAACCCAAAGCCGTTATTTCCAACATGCCGCCGCTCTGATCGCCGCGACTGCGCCGCATTATCCGCCGCCTCCGACCGGCCACAGCAAACGAGAGGGATCAGAGGCCAAAGTCGAAATAGGGCCGGCGCTGGGAGAGGAGAGAAAAAATGCGACTTCCCCCTTTGGTCCTCTTCCGCCCCGCCCCCCTCCCTCCCTCCACTCGTCTCAACCCCGCACGGTCATCCCGTACCTTCCATCTCTCCCTTTCTCCTTCCCAATTATCCATCTTCCTCTTATCCGCCCCTCCCATCTAATGCGCCGCAGCCACTCCCTAATCCGGAATATTCCTTGACCCAAGGATCTAAAGAGGATCTTTACTCCCCCGGTTAACGTCTGCAGAGTTTTCAGCGTTCGTGATAAGCAGGTTAAGGTGGACTCTCTAATGCGGGTGGGGCGGGTCGGAGGAGGGTGGGGGGCGAACGGGGTGGAAGGAGACGTATGTGACGAGGGTAAAAGGGGAGTCAATTAAGGATGGAGTGGGATATCGGCGTGGGAGTGAGGCATCATGGCAGAACGGAAAAGGTTGAGTCGGGAAATTGGGATCGGGGGGAACGGGAGGGGGGGATGAATTAAGGACCGGGGGAGTGAGGAGATCGTGGGAACTTAACTCACTCCCTTTCTCGGGGTGGAGTTGCGTTCAAAAGTAAATCCACCATCTCTCTCTCTCTTTCACGATCGTGGGCGTGGTGTCCGAATTTGAGGCAGCATGTGTAAACTACGGAAGATTTCGCTATGGGGATGGAAATGTTACAAACCGTCATTTCTTTTTGATTTAAAAGTAGTTTCACGGGTAATTGAAGATAAAGTACTGTTAAGTATAGCATGCGCACTCAAGAGCGTAGGGAGCTTAAGCTTTGGGAGTAACTTTATATTCCTCGATGCGCTAATAGAGTTCCTCAATGAACATGTATGACATTCTCATAGTAGGCATTCTCTGGTAGCATAGAAAACTAATAATTTCAACTACTCATTTTTATATTCACTTATGCAGTTTTTTCCGTCTCTTTCCAAAATTTGAACGCATCTGACCTCATCGTTATTTTTTGTCCAATCCTCATTCCCCGTTATCGAGTAAAGGTTTCTCCGCGTACACAGTTTTGACGTTTCATCATATTATTGCGGACTCAATTCTGATTGATTGATATTCAGTGCACTTAAACTCATTGGTACGAACACTAGTTAATGAAAAACTGAAATTTTTCGTTTTCAAAGAAGCTCCTGTGACCAACCAGAGATCTATTTTGTTAAATGAGATTGAAATACCCACCAAAGAATTGAGGAATCGTATTACTTCAGGTTGTTAATTCATTGCTATCACATAATTAAAATTAGTGTGCACAAAAGTAATGAAATGTCCTTGAAGACATGTTCAACGCCCGAAAATTCAGGATTTGTTTGTTTTCCCTTGTCTCTGTCTCACTTTATATTCTTAAGACATTAGAAAATGAAAATAATTTATTCAAATTTAATGTGGTTAGATTGATCTGCTGTACCTTCAGGATATAATAGTTGAAAGCACACCTTTACTAATTTATTTTTTTGAGGAAATTGAAACACATTTTAGCCATTAAGCATATTTCTTTGAAATGGAATAAAGTTTTGTAATTCAGCTTTCCAGTTTAATAAAAATAATATTAACAATCAGAAATGAATCGTAGTTTAGGAAAACTTTATTTTTTTGAAGTTATTTAATTCAAAATCATTATTCTGGTCGATTTTGTGATTTGAAATCCTGAATCGGAATCAATTTTTCTTTTTGTAGTTTGATCGGAAACCACCCTCAGGGAAGACGGCAAAGGAGATTTACATCCTCATTGACTTGGAAAATGGTGGAAGTTAACTTCGCTTAAAGAGTTTCTCCAGCCACTAAATTCCTTTCCAAATGTATACAGACATGAAACGTTTATGTGAACTTAGGGGAGGATATTATGAAGTGATCAATTTCCGTCATTAATCTCCAGCTGAAATTATGAATTATATGACCTTCAAATGCATCATTTGTACAAAAACTCTCAAATAGGAGTGTGAGGAGTAAAAATGTAGTACGGATGAATAGTTTAAAAACATCTGCTATAATAGATTTTTTGTGAGATGTGCATAACTATTTCAGTCAGTATTAATCAATACGAAGGTCGGTTTGGTAGGTGAGGGCAGAGCTCACCCAGTTCCAGTGCCATTGGTGAGTGAAATCCACACATCAGGGGAATAAGGGGGATCAGTTCTTTTCCCTGTGCCGCATGCGGATTCCCAGGATGACGTGGTATCGGAAAAAAAATCAAGCATTTTTAATAAGACCGAATAACGCCAGTTTATAAAAACGTTTACCATATTGTTTATAAATAATAAAGATATATTTATTAATTCACTGAGTGTTCCTAAAAGGCGAGTCTTTTAATGAATGCTTGTGGTATTATTTGCAGTACCTATAGTTAGTGATATTTTGGAGCCTATTTGGAACATAAGTCGAAATCAAGAGGTATGCGCTGACAGTTATTAAGTACCCAGTTCTTATTATGTTTCACATGTTCTCTGTGAGAAGCCTCCTGCGATGTCGATCATGGAGCGTTTGGAAACACGGGGCGTACATTCTCTGAAAGGAGTTCTATGAAAACAAATCCAAACTCGGGGAAGTTTATTGGGAACGAACGTTGATTGGGAACGAACATTATTGAAGTTTTAACTATCACGAAGAAATTTAGAAATGGAAACTTTTGAATGCATGGTGAAATAAATTTTGAGCGAAGATATATAGCACACGCGTCAAGGAGTACCTGGGAGTTAACGTTCATCTTCTTTTGAAGAATGGATGCTTTGCAACTACAGGTCATTTAACTTCCGCCTGTTACGTCCGCTTCATTTCAACAACGGGTACAGAATGAATAAAAATATTTTGAATGATAAACTTAAGTGTTGACTTCCATATAAACCGTCCATAAAAACGAAGAAAGTAATGAAACCCTCACCCTTCTCCCCCCACCCCCCCACTCTATATCCATGCCGCAGGTGCGTGCGTGTTGGTGTTTTATGGGGACCCGTTGAATCGCGAGGATATTTATGAAAATCAGAAGAAAAACGTAACACGAAAATTAAAGGGGAAACGATGAGACATGGTGTGTAATTTGTTTGGGTTTCTACCCGTTTAAGCGGTCAGTTGAGGATAATGGATAGCATATTCATTTATTTCAATGCTCGGTATGGAGCCGCACATGTTTTAGCAGTCGGGGGAGGGTGAAGGTTGGGGAGTAGAGAGGGTGGGAATGGGGAAGAGAGGGTCTGTAGCCGGGACGGGGGTGCGGAGAATACCACTGGGATGTGGGTGCGGACAAGGGGATGAGGAATGGTGCAGGAGATCTCGGGGAGAGTCCTGGGGAGACGCACCGTTCGTTGGCGTGTCTCTCTGAGAGGAAAGGACGCCCGGCTCTGGCATGCACGTCGTATATACCGTGCCTCTACTGCGCCCCGCCATACCACGGTCCTAATTGCTAATGTTGAGAAAGGACGGCGGTCTGGCACCGCGAAGGTATCGTTCTTCTTCGGCCAACCCGCTTGTCCCTTCAACACATTCTGGTGCCCGATGTTCTTCATGTCCGGCCTCCACGCCGTCCGGATCGCATGTGATGAAGAGATCGATACGCACGTTCTCCATTGATATCACTTGAATAATGCTACTTCCTTTGTACGAGTCCTTTTAGAAATCTTATCAATTTTAGATGGATGTTTGGGTATTGTACGAAAGATGTTAAATTAAGGGTTGATCATAAATGTTTTATTCGCATAATGTTTTGTGAAAAAAATAACTTTTTGTTATACTCTTATCTTACTGCGTAATGTATACCGTTTCAAGTTTCATTTAATCACCTCCAGTACTGTGTCACTGGCAGCCGTTGTAAATTGAAATAAGTTCAGCTCGCCTGGGGCGACGATGGTGGATCGAGGCAGTACGCTGCGTTGAAATTTTGCTTTCGCCTGAAAAAATCGTCAGCCTAGGCCTAAGTCCAGGAAGCCGCTACAGGAGGTTTATGTAGAGTCTATTCTTCCCTATAGCATATATAGCTATATGATGGTTGAAAATGTTTCAGGAGTGGAGAAAATCAATTTTAAAGGAGGGTGGACTCTTACGGAAGTAATCATTAACACCACCATTTGTCATTGTGAGAGAAAATCGCCAAATAGCTTTGAGAGCAGAATAAGAATCTCATTTGAGAAATTTCATTGGGTGTCAACCACACATTTGGTAACAGAAAAATTGAACACGACACGTGTTTGTTATCGGTGGGTTCAGAGACTTCTCATATTCGAGAAACAGGACGTCCGCTTGCAGTCGGAATATCTCACGAAAATCTATGTGAAGTGCTTTCCACATCCTCCCTATAGTCCAGACCCCGAGCTCAATGTGAAGAAACTCCTTCATGGAAAACGAACACCTGGCGTAGGTGAACTGAGCAGAGTTTGAGCTTGTAACGGCTGCCGCTGAAGTCAAACCAATGAAACTTGTTCAACATATAAATTGCACATTAAGCTAACAAGATAACATGAAACTTATTTTTAGGACTATAAATTACGCGGATGGAAAGTCATGGTTAACTCTTTATTGAACAACTCAAGTATAAAAAAATTAAGTACTTAACGAATAAATTCTGGCTGGCAAGAACCTGTGTGTGAGGAAAGTTACTATTTCTTAGTAATTTGTAATTATGAAAACACTTCAATTTTTCGTTATTATACAGATTATTTCTACAAGCAGTAAAATTATGAGGCAATACAATTCCTCCGGAATTTTACATAAGATGTAAAACTCAAGACTAGTCTTTATTCCTTTTATATAACTGTCACTCGCAAGTATGACACTAAATGCACGTGTTTGTAGAATTCATTTGAGTAAATTTTAATCTGAGAAATGTTTGGTTTCAATCGTAGCAAAATAAAAGATTGATACACAGTTCAGCATACAAATATAACATAGTAGAGTGGAAATGTTGTCTTGGGATCCGTTATAATGTCCAAACGGCACATTTAGATTCTCCGGAGATCTGAATTGTCTTGTTTGCCGACAGACAAATGGATTCAGCAAGATGACTTTAACGTGAAGTGCTCTAAAGGGAGGCATGATTAATAGCTTTAAACTCTCGGCGCAGCAAACCCCATTTCCCTCTGCGCTAGTAACTAGCATACACCTGAAGATACAAATTTGCGCCCCGGCTTCTTCAATTCCAGCCCTTGCAGGCATGAACATTCTTATCCACTCAGGATTAATTTGTGTGAATACTCACGAGTAAATAAAACTTTTCTCTTTCTAAATTATTGGAAACACACTCATGCAATCAGTGCAATATGCACGAGGCGCTGTTGAATTCTGAGTGGCCCTTGAGGGGGAGGGGGGGCATTTTCATGGTTGGCGGAGTATGAAACTAGGAGCGGGAGTTAACGCTATGTTTCGCCAGCTTCTTCTTATTCATTTCATGCTTTTTCCGGAGATGTTTACGAGACCATGGGAGCTTGGATGCTGGCGAGAGAGGAGACGCAGCGAGAAAGACGCCTTACTCCCCTGAGGAATATTATCTCCTTCTCTTTCCTTCCAGCCATAAATCACTCGGGACAGGTCGACGGGTTGGGAAGGTCAGGAGGCACGGGCTCGTAATTTCTGCGTGAGGGTTACTTTACTCCACCGAGGATCTTTACTTTACACCGAGGAATTCGGGACGGGGAAGATTAATTTTCTCCCAGTGCAGTACTCTCACGCAAAGGGTTTTATTTTGTCAAGTGTCTAACACTCCTTCGGTGATCCCTGGAATTCAGGAATGGCGAAATGGTTTGTCCCTCATCAAGATAACAGATTGACCTATTTTCACTAGAAATTGGTTCTATGAAAGCTACTGTAGTTCCCTTCGGCTGTTGAAGGTGGCTGGTGGCAGACTGCCGGAAATTTCAAGCAATATTTTGCGAGTGTCCCTTTTCGTGTGTACATCTATGTTTATTTTAATCCTGTACTCAGGTATATATATAGAAGGACATATAAAGAAGGACACGATCACAGAGGATGAGTAAATTT
>LYUA01000644.1:612497-627969 GCA_002093875.1 Calopteryx splendens
CTGCTCCCATTTTCATCAAAATTATGTTTCCACCAATTGATCTGAAGTTTGATTTACACATCTCTCTTGCACATCTGGTTGTATAGCGCACTCTAAACCTTATAGATAATTTTTTCATGTATTATTTATCATGCTACGATACATTTTAAAAGTGGTTTTTAAATGCTAAATCTATAAAATAACTTCCACCAAGATAGGAGAGAATTTTTAAGAATTTAATTGCGTCAGAGTTGCATTAAATGGCCGTAAAAATCACTGAATGTATGCAGTAAAAGGTTCTGCGTAAACTTTACACTTCATGCTTCCAGCAATTGGCGTAGAATATTGAATTTTCCTCTGTTGGTAAAGGATTCTCGGTTTCATATTTCTGGAATACGAAAGTTAAATTATATTTTAGCCCAGCGGAACTCACTTTTGGACTCCTTTATTCTTTTTGGGGATTCGGATTAAAACTCAACTCCCCCGGGTTAAAGGAATTAATTTTAAATTGATTGGATGCAGAGCCAAGTTCCCCGTCCATTCACGGTGGTTCTCAATAAGTAGTGGAGTCATCGGGAAAACGTTTTACGTGCTCGTGGATGCTTGAAGCGTTTGTTTACTTAGGTTCTTTTTATCTCGAAATCTAATTTTTCCTTTGACTCGTGGTGTATCATCAAAGGGAAGCCTTTTTCAGTTCCAAATATTGGGTTTCCAGAATAAATGTGCCCGAGATTTGCTTTATATCTTCCTCGGGTGTACCATATCATGCTTAAGCACTGTTGCAGGATGCTATTTTAAGTATCTATATTTGTAAAGGTATAATTAAATACATGGTCTTAATTCAAAGATACGATAGTTTTACCACATTGTGATACATTTCTTTTTTACTCTGAATTCCCCCAATATGGAATGTTAGAAGATATCACTAGTTCATTCCATCCATGGGAATTGCAAATTATTGTCCAAAAACGCGATAGACTGAAGCGCTTAACGAGACTCATTTTGTTTGCAACTTTAATTGCCCTCAACAATGCTTGACCGTAACCGCGATGAAATAGGGATCACGCATCATCCGATCGAAGTTTCAATTGAAAAATCCCACCGGAGGTTTTTTTTATTAAAAATCGCCAGGATAACGAGCATCACTGTCTTCTAAATTTTCAAGAAAAAAGGTAAAAACACTGTCGAAATACTTTCCCAGGAATGTAGAATTCGTTAAGAGTAAAATGTATTAAGTTGTTTCACTAGCACTTTAACCTTGTTCCTTCCATGGGTATGTCATGCACAATATGAATCATTTCCTTTTAAGGAAAAATTGAAATGAGTTTTTTGGCTGAGAGCCGAAATAAGATTAAGGCGCTGGTCATGAAAGCAATTAATGCATACAGTTTATGACTAATGATTTTCTTTTAATTTGCTCAATTTTTTCACTTGAAGATGCATTAGACACAACAGTGCCAACTATGTTTATTGTATACGAATAAAGGAAAATATTACGAAATATAGTATTTTCAATTTCATTTAATGTCTTATTAGGTAGCCATTCAAATCTAACATAATTTTAGTTCATACCATAAAGCACTGAGTTTTTGGGAAAAATAATTTTTCTCTATAGGATCTAGAATTAGCGCAGAAGTGGTCGTCGGCATCGGCAGGTTGAAATTTTTCGGCAGAAAAACAAACGAAGCTAACTAATTAACGACTAACTTCATTCTTACCTTTGCTCATTGCACCGGGGTATCATTATATAATAGTTCGTTTATTTTACGTAGATCATATGCGATTGGTTTATGTGGCTGACTTAAAATAAATGCAGTTCTTTCCGAAAGTTTTAAGAGCTTCGGAAATCTAATCGGTGGAACCTGATTTCCCTTTGCCTCCCCCTGTCGACGACCAAGGAAGTAGGTATTTATATCGTTATATATGATAAAAATGTTACTCTCTTTTACGCCCGATTGTCCTGCCTTACTATAGGATATTGGTTACTCGTGTTAGTTATTCTCTTGCATGTTACTTGACCTTTAGAAGAATCATCATGCAATTTTATTTTATTTTCAGGGTAAGCCGAGAGTTTGAATGTCCCCTAGTATATCGGCACATCACATTTGAGAAATCCAGGGAAGCACCTCAACCTCCGACGATGACTCCGATTTCAAGTAGGAGGCCTTACGTCTAGTTTGACCACTGTAGAGAGATCCTTAGAGATGTTTTCCATGCCCTATGCGGCTTTAAGAGGAATTCTGAAAAATTCAAAACGTTTACAGGATAGTCACTGGCCCGCACCCTCTCTCTTTCCCGTGGTCTACGAGTAGTTTGTTGCGGCCAATCTTCTTTGGGTGTTTCCTTCCGGCCTGGTGTCTTAACGCACCACTTTAACGCTTGGCGACAATCTTGTCTCGCAAATTTCGAGGTGCATATAGTCACCCCTTTGAAAGCTTATCCTTCCCGAGGAGTCGAAATTGTCTGATAAGCAAATCACGTCCACTCACCGAGACTGTTTCGAAAAGCGCAGTGGTTCTGTGCACGACAGTGGACGTGCTGGCTGGAGAAAGGAAATCTGTGAGAGGTGTCATGAGTAGCGAGTAGTTTCCTCTACGTATACTGTATGACATTTTCATTTTCCGCGTCTCTGTAGAAAAGTGGGGAAATGTGCATCGATCGAGTATTATTGTCTTCTGTGATGTGATTCTTAGTATAATCAGGACATTTATGTTGTAATGGTTTGGTGAATGCCGTCACATCCCTATTGAATTACCGTTGCCGTGCGGTTCTGCCTGCGGCGAAATGTTGAATACTTTCAGTGAAGGATTGTCTGAACGATATTTTAGTGATCGAGTGGACAGGTTTTTAATGAAAATTAACATACAAGGTTGTGGAATATAATTGAATTTTCAACCTAAAGGAAAAGAAGGGTATTAACTCGAGTGCCTGGATTTAATATGGATATTTGAATGCGATTCCTACTCACCTACATATAAAGGTAAGCTATTGAAACAGTTAGAGGTACTTAAAAATTTCGATTTTTTACATTTCAGTCATCCTCATACCGATAATGTTTTGATAAAATAATAATTATGCAAAACAAGATGTTTTGAAATATTAAAAAGAGTTTTGAGAAATTTTGTACTACGCACGAGATGATATGACTTACAGTTCATTGAAAATGATTCGTAAAATTTAGACATTAGTGTGTCACATTAACTTCAAGTCACTTATTGTTATAGGTTGGATAATTAAGCTCGATGAGGTTTTGAAATTATCACAGTGGTTTGAGCATTAAATTAATCCTTCCATAACCTGAAATCCTGCGCTCTTAGGAACATTTAATTCAGATATTGTGTTGTTTATTTTACACGCTATTAATCACAATTTTCTTAACTAATTTCTTTTCAGGACAGTTTTTCTCCTAGCATCATCGTGCTGATATCATATTCTGGGGCTTCTGCCAGATTTTATTGGATGAACACTGAATGAACGGATTGGGGAGCAGACGTTATTGTCTTCCTTAAGCAACGGGAGTCTTCATTTGCTTTTCCTAATGGAATTAATTATGTTGTAAATTATTGTGATGTTTATTGCTCAACGCGTGAGTTTCAGAACTGTTACAATCTATACTCTTTTCGAGTTCCTCCCCGGAGGTTGCCAGTTATACCGTGGAATTAGTCATTCCATGATTTCCTTTGTTTCACATATCACATGTACCTATGTTCCCTTTGCACGCATTTTGCAATAACGCAGTACAGCAATCTGTGATGTATGTTTTATGGTTGCTATGGTATTATTGTTTTACTTTTTATTGATGATACTTGAAAATAAGTAAGATTTTGTAATAATTGACTAATTCTAAAAACCGAATGAATGAAGATTCCATGTTACTAGGCATCAACAAAGTCAAATCAAACATTCCGTAAACATTTTATTGGTTGATTAGTTTTACATCATTTATTCATGAATAACAATTCAAGAGAGCCTATATGATGCTATGAAAAATTCTTAGTGTACATGCGTCGTTCATAATTTTAAGCGATAACGAGTGAATTTGCTAAAGCTTAGTTTATATTTTTATTACTTTTCTTCAATCTTTTGATACACGTTTTAATTATTCCTGTGTGTGCTTTCAGTAACTGAAACATAATTTCATATCATTCGCTCAAAAATATCCAGAAAATCGATGGCCCTTGATTTCCCCTAACTGTGGTTTCTTTAACGGGCTAGTATTAAAATTTTTCTGAATGAAGTGCCGCTCGTCGTGGAAGCGTGGGTTGGATAGTGTGATTCAATTCAGAAACACGCTGAGTCGAGGCACACATTCCGGTACATAAATGAGGTCGTCACTCCTCGGTGCATTTTCCGATAGCTTATTATCGTCGTGGGTGAACGCCACGATATGGGGGAGGGTAGGAAACCCCTCTCCGATCTCAACCCCCCAACCCTCGCCCCCCACCCCTCCCCCTTTGGTACACTCTCTCCCTCCCTCCCCATTCCTGCTCACAGGGTCCCTTTCTCACCAGTCTCCCTCTCCTCTTGCGACCCTGGTGAGAAGGGACTAATAATAGGGAGTCGCCGGCAGTTGTGAGTAGAAGGAACGGGAATTGAGAGGCGGCAGATGTTTCCCCGCTGCGGCGCTCTGATTAGCGCCGCCTAGCGATCGCGGTGGGGGGGGGGTCCGGGGGGAGAGAGGGGCGTAGTGAGGGATGGCGGAGGAGGGGAAGGGAGGTCTAGCGGGCGGGGAGTTGGTCCGGATATCTAGGGAGCCCTGAGGGAACCGGGGAGTGGTTGTTGGTTCGGGAGGAGCGCGAGAGGACCCCAACTGCCTCCTTCGCGTCACTCGTGCGCTCATATGTTGTTAGGCTAAGTTGGATGGTCACGTGGCCAGAAAGATCCAACGTTCTCTCTCCAAAAGAGGCTGAATTGTTACGAGGGTAGAGGTTAAGTTTTCGTTTCTTCAACTGGTTTCTGTTTGGTATTCTTTCTTGTTTTTTTTACCATTGCGTCGAAATGAAGAGGCGCGGCGCGGCTTACTGAAAATGAAGAAAGAGACTGCCATGAAGAACTCGTTATCGCAAACGAAGGTTATGTGACTCTTTTCTTAGCGGGTATTTGTAGGTGAAGCTATTGTTCATCGAGTGATTGCACATGCAAATGTATTTGTGTATATAAACTGCGGTGTGGCACCTTGTTCGGGTGACCACCAGGTGTGGTGGTTGTTAAATGGAATGCTGTTTTTATTTTCCTCCTTTTGAGGGGTAGTCACTGAGACTAAGTGAAGAATAAAAACCCAAACACGAGTGAGCGAAGGAGATGTGTTGTTGTGGACATCAGTACTATGAAATAATGTTAGTTGTTGTGAATTCTGTCTTTACGTATGCGGTAAGTTAAATTGGTTTCATCAAAAGAAAATGATGGATGTCTTTTGAAATAATGAAAATGGTTGTACGATTTTTATTTGAAAACCTGTTTTTATTTTTTGTAAAGCGTTGACACATTGAGCTCCAAAGTAGGTTTTTAAAATTGTTGGTAACTTGAGGAGTAACAAAATAGAGTATTTTACTTGTTTATTATATGGTGAGAAATCATTCATTTAACTAGTTACAGGACTATATGGTGTTGTCATATAAACAAATGTAAATATATATTTATATATTCAAAGTGTTTTATTTTTCATCAAGTAAAAATTACAATTAGGGAAAGGAATACCAGAAATCCAAGTCATTGAATTCTTTTATGCGAGTTTAAGTCCTTTAAAAGTCACCAATAGATTAGGCTTGCTTTCGTCAAAGTATTCCATACATCTTTGGGCTTAGTACTGAGTGAGGCCCTACCCTCATCTACCACACCAACCCACGGGTTGACATATGTAATGATCTACAAAGTTACCAAAGGCCAGCATTAGCGGAAGGTAAGTGCATGACTTATTGCTTTTATTAATAATAATAATACCCATTAAATGTAGCGAAATATTTTCAATCTTCACTGCTTTCACCATGGTTATTCGGTGCTTACTTTTGGAGCTAATTGATTTCCATTGGATTGGCCTAATTGATCTAATTGATGTTCTGAGAATGGTAGGGGAGGAGACTTCCGATAACCCTCTTTAAGTTTCTTCCGTCCTCTAGTGGATGCATGGCGTACTGAGCGACAATGGATTGTTCAAGAATGTAATAGAAGGAAGAATTTTGGGTAAGCGAGGGAGAGGGAGGAAATGACGAAATGAAGGGCGGGAGAAAGTATGGAGAAATAAAGAAAGGGTTATTGTAGTAGTGTGTCCGTCAGAAACCTACCTTAACCGATAGATTACCATTAATAACACTGTCATGGAGGAACTTTGGCCAGATATAAGTAATCAAAATTAAACGATTAACCAGTGTTTAATGATGTTGAAAAAATTACCAAGTTGCTTCATTTAAACTGCATCCAAACTAAAATAGTGCATCACTATATGATCCCTCCTATGAATTCATTTCCACAAAAATACGTTAAAAATATGTCTGGATCTGAATGCACTCGTTGCCCCAAGAATGAATCGTTCAGTCAGTAGTTGCTGCATTTAAATCACAGGTGTAATACAATTCCCAGCTCTTGTTTGCTTATTGGGAGACGAAAGTTTGAATCCTGGGACCCCAGCTGCTTGGGTATGCTTGCTGCTTGCTCTCTTCCCTCCCCAAAAGCCCTGATATCCAAGGGCATCACTCGGCATTCGATCACCAGCCGCAGGGATCGGCCGGCGATCGAATATCGGCTAACTCGATAGTCCTCCAATTCGACTTCCGCGTTCTCTAGGCCTCCCCTGACATCCATGGTGAGCTCACTCACTGGTGGTGGTCCCTCTACGCTCGGTATGAGCGTGGGGGGCGCACTCTAGGGGAAGAGAGTGGAGCGCACTCTTGGGCGCCGGCCGCGCAAGAGGCACGTGCTCAGCACTCGACCTGCCGTGCGTCGTTTGGTGTGGTTAAGAGTGATCCTTCGTCGCGCGTGCTTTCATTGTTTTCCTTCATAAATGGTGCTTATTTCTAAGTGCGGGAATCGACTTCTTCTTCCCTCTACTCTTCCCTGATGCACGCGCACCCCCGGTAGGATCGTTATGGTGCGTTTTTTCATTCGCTTCGACAAATCCATAGCTCGGAGGTGCATCGAGGTAACTCGCGTGGAATCCACAACTTCAAGAGGAGGAGGACACGGATCGAGGGAAAAATAATCCCCGAAGGACGATGGGTGCTCAGTGGGTGAAGCTGTCGGATTCCGTGGATCACGCTTCATTCCACAATCAACTTTCGAATCAGATTTCGTCCGCTTTGCACCGCAGCTTTATGGGCATCGCAACTTCACTTTGCTGGTATAACATACTTAGCTTCGCTCTGGAGGTGTGCATTTTGTTGCTGTGGACACACTGACCAAAGGTATGTAGCACATGAATGTAATATAGGTAACGGTTTCTTTTTCTGAGCGCGTGAAAATATTTCTTTGGGAATTACAAAGCCGTACGATTTTTTTCAGAGATCAGGTGTTTAGAAAGACGTCATGCGATTGCATGAGCTCAGGCTGAGTTATCAATCAGAGTAAACATGATGCATACGTATGGGCTTCCTTCGAGACAAAGAAACAACAAATGACAGCATTTTTATAATATTTAAAAAACAAAAAAGAAATAAACACTTTCTTTTTGTTTTATGAAGCATGATAAAAATATTTTCTTTTTTCTTTATACTTTTTACTAAGTAACTTCTTTTTATTCGGATATTTGGTCATATATTCCAGTTCAGCTTTCGTCCAGTGTGGAGTTACAAGTTTGCATGTTATTCCAAATTTTGGCGTTTAATGTACATTACTAGTTTTCTTGCAACGGGGATATTTATATAATTGTGTGTAGTACACATGATAACATATTGTGTTCGTTATTTAGGTAGCTATTATCGTCCTAATGAGCAGGCGCATATCGATGTAAGCAGGTAACGTTTGCCGTTCCATTCCACTCGATGGAGATTTATCGAACGATAGCAGCTGACGATGTGCTCGTCCAATCGCTCTCTAAGTGCACACAAGGACAGGCTACTAGCTAATGCTGCGCCGCGCGAGTTACTCTATCATAAGTTGATTAAAGCTCTTAACGACGTCACCAATGGAGCGTCACAAACCATACACTACTGATTTGGAAGGGAATCCTACATTAATTTTGGGCATGAATCTTTGCAAGAGACCCTCAATTTCTAACAGCAGAATAGAAAGAGTTTTTATTGTTCCTGCTCCCGTAAACATTAAAACATACCCTCAAGTTTTTTAACATGTGCATCATGGAAATGGAAGAAGGGACCTTATGGTCTCAGTTTCGCCCAAATAAAGACGATTATCTATCTATCTATCATTATAAATGAAGACGATTGTACCATTAAAAAGATAGATAATTAAATCAATTCCAGCTTATGAATTTCCAAATGCCTGAAGGGAAATAGAAAGAAGTTAACGACGGCTTTAGTTCCATTCCACCGGTTTATTAGACCATGAGGAACCTTTTACTTGGTCTCTAAAGTATTTCATCGAATAAAATATTGTTTTTATTTTTTAAAAATGTCCTCAATAAAATCAAAGGCTAATGAAATTATGTAAGGAGATCGTTGGTGTAGACTGATATTGAATCGTCTATTTTTATGGCAGCGTTATTTTAAGGATTTTTCATTTTTGTGTTGCTTTAAATTTTAAAAAGCCGAGTAATAGTTATAGTATCATGATAAATTCATCCTGATACGTATGTCATGAGTCAGCTGTGTGAAGGCTTAAAAGTATAGTTCTCCCCTCAATATTTTCCTAAACTATATGAATATAATATCTGACAAGTAAATTCCAGGTCTAGGTACTCAACGTGTGATTCATGTCAAAGCTAGCAAAAAGAATCGGAATATCCTTCAAATCCTTCGCCCTAAAATGATTGTTTTTAAATGTCACTTCTTGGCTTGTTTCATTTTTCAGTTCGATTCCAATATTAAAAATGAATCCTCTCTCAGCCCAAGGGATTTATCTGAAAGTTTTTAAATTTCCCTTGAGGAAACGGCGCTGGAGGGTGGTACAGTACAGCCTAGTTTTTATCTACCTTTGTTTGTCCTGCTAACCCATTTTTCTTTATAATACCCAAAATTGAAATAATCACAACACGCGTGCGTTTAAACGCCTGAGCGTCATCGTCAGGTACACAGCTAACCTGAGGCATTTTTATGAAAAATAAATAAGTGTATCGTGCTGTATGTGTACAAATTTTTAGTCATGAAAATCCGCGTTGGAGAATCTGTACTCTAATCCTGTGTCTGTTAAAGCATCTGTGTTAACGCAGGTTAGTCCAAAGTCATCGACATTTTTAATATTGGTGATATGGTAGTGGGTGACAGAAAGTACGCGGAAATGAAAAAGGGTTTGCTGTAGTTTATGGTCTTAAGGTCTTGTTACCCTTTTGGCAGGGATGTCCATCAAAAACCTACCGTAAAAGGTGCACAACCATTTGCACGCGTGAAAATCTCTCGGATTTCCATATCTTTCTCCAACGTTCCGATTGGACGTTGGAGGCTTGGATTCCTGGTCCCCTGAAGACGATGGACGAGTATCAATATTCGTCGAGAAAACACAAGATCATAAACCATTTGTAATCTATGACGTAGAGCAAAGTGAAGATAATTTTTGTCTAGAAAATTCCAATCTTTTATCCAAATATTAGTATTATGTATAGCGAAGGTATTTATTGCTAAGAGAAATCTAAACCTTAATAATTTTAAAAAATTGTCCGTAAGTACCTATTTAATTTAGAAGTAATGGTCCCAATGAACAAACGTGGAACGCAACTGAAATCCGGTATTAAATTTAAATCAAACTTTTCAAATGAAAATCCTTATAAACAAAACTCTACCGTTCAACTTGAAGGCTTTCCTTCAGTATGAATCAGCTTCGTTAATTCTCTTTTTCTACCCTCGCGTGAGTAGGGAAAAGGGATAAATTAATTTTATAAATAATCTGTGTGCGCCGACATTGGGATATAAGGGACTCATATATTTTCAGCCAGTCCAATTATTCCAGGTTAAACGCTTAGATAGTATCCTATTACGAAGTTTACTCTGAGCATACTTATTTGTCTAATTGCCGATACTTTCTATCAAGGCTTCTGTAAAATAAACAATGGAAAAAATTCACTGGGACTCACGCAGTTACCAGGAACCTGTGGTCCAACGCACAATTGTCCCGTGGAGAAAGAATACCTTTTCGGTGGTTGGCCAGTAACACCGGCACCATTCCGCTTTTTTGTTAGTTTTTCACTTAGAATGTCATCTCCCTCCCTTTCACTTTCACCTGCACTATCGCAAGAATAAACAATTTTATTTGTTTGAATTTGTTTTTTGTAACTTGAATTTCATGTCCAGCTCCTGAGAAAATAGGCGATTGTTCCGTCTATAGGCTTACTAGGACCGGCGACGGGTTGACTTTGTGTGGACTCCTGATTATAAGAGCATTCACCTGCGTCATTAGTACTATTGCCGGAGTTTTCTTCATTGCCGAAGTAAGAGCCATCGTCCTTGCTTCGATCAACAATTTCGTCAACAGCTATGGTAAACTTTTCCATGGGCAAGACGGTAAGGAATTCTGGGATTAGGAATACGCAAGAATGCCTCCGTGATGGATAACGCTCCCATTTATGCGGTACCACCAAGGGAACGTAGTGACAAATTAAAGGAACAAAAATGAAATCTGTAATTTAAAAAATTATATTGTTAGATATGACTCATCCAAGCGAGCGTATGAAGTTCAGGGTGAGCTCACGAAGTAATACGCACGTTGTCAAAAAACAACTGATTGATTCAGTTATTGATGAACAATTGATTCAGCTAAGCTCGGCGGCAACCTTTAGAACCTGCACATACTTTGTATCAAATATCATAATACGCAATTGGTTTCGTCTGAAAAAGAGAGACGAGACAATTAAATATTGCAATTAGTAGAAGAAAGAATAAGTAAAAAAAAGGGATTCAAAATAGAACAAACATGAACATTCCAGTATAGGATATTTCTATCAGTAACACTAAAATATATTCAACAATTAAATGGTAGCCCCATTTGTTGGACATTTTTAGATTATCTTATGGTGATAAACGGATAAAAAACATAATAAAATGGATTCAACAGTGAGCGGCGAGGCCTATCACAACCAAAGTTTGTCGTACGCGACGCTATGAAATGAAATGTCATATTGCGATATAGCAATATTACGTTTTATACTCTGACCACATAAGGAAATCAGGGGCGTGGTAGTTCATTGGGTATGGCGCTGATTGTTACTACTCGGAGTAACTAACCGGAGGGCCCGGGTTCAATTCCGGGTGATGCCTCTTGGGAACTCTCAGCTTCACCCAAGCACCCTTGTGAACCATTTATCGGGTACCAGGTCATCATACGAAATTACTGCTGGTACAGAGAAAGGAACTTACCATCCTACCCTCATGTGTAAATTTCACCCACCGTTGGGCTTAGTGCTGGGTGAGCTTTACAATCACCTGCCAAACCAGCCTTCGGGTTGATTACTTTGATTTTGATTGCCAACAAAATGTACAAACATAAATATATTTACAATGAAAACGAGAAGGGAACACCTTAAAATCGCGGTGAATTTTGGTCGTATATGCTCAATCCTTAATTTCAGAAGTTCTTAAGTTATATTCTTACGCTCAATGCGAACTGGCCCTCAACGCATATCGCAGATGTAAATAGGCCATTGCGAAATGACATCTCTCAATATTTCGTTATATTTTCCCTCTTGCCACATAATGAATTCTGCTGGCATCGTAATTTAGGATGGTAAAACACGTCTCAAGTTAGATATGCCGTCTCCCAGAGTGGGTCTAGAACTTGAATCCCATTATCTCCTTTTATGATAGCTAATACAAGGTTTTCCGTTGCCTTATTTCCGATATTAATTTAACTCTCTTCTCAGTTACCTGTCAGTGCTGAATGGCTTCAAGAATCTCGTAAACCGGGAGTCACCCCTAGCGAATACGTGCGTAATTGCAAAACTATATATCTTCCCGACAATATCCTTCGCCTTATTTCCTGTGCTGTCTGTTCCTCCGTTCAATCAACCTCAAACTCCTTTATTTTTTTTCTTATTTTGGCAGTCATAAAAATCTTGACAGTGGGATATTTTCCTGTTGAGTTTAGGATTTCAGATCCGAGAGAGAGAGGAGGGGGAGGGATAGGCCAACGCCCCGTAACCCACACCCTAACATGCCACCCCCTACCTTCCAGCCACATCCCCTCCCCCCCCTCGGGAGTAGAAGGTGAGCTGAGGGGCGAAGTATTCGACCTCCCACCGCCGATCCGCGTCATTTGCGCCCCCCCCTTCAACAGCAGCACGAGGCCTCCTCCAATTTCATTTGACCCCGCGTTCCTCCACTCCGAGGCCTCCTTCCTTATTCCGCACTCTCCCAACACACAATCCATTCGAAAAGCTTTACTTATTGCGCAGGGGGACCCATCTCACATTGGAATTGAAAACCAATATTTATCGGGCCGCCGACAGATCTGAGGGAGGGAGGAGGTGAAGGGGGGGTGGAGGGCAGTCGGAGGAGTGTAAAGCTGTGTTTGCGAGAGGGCGAAGGAGGAAACGGGAGGGTGGGATGTGGGAGGGTGGAGTGGGCGGGGGAGCAGGCCGCCGCCGCCTCCGAGGCAGTTATCCCATCGCCCACCAGGTGCCGCATTCATAAAACACTCCATCTCATGCGTGGCTGAGCGTTTGATGGACAGCGTTCCCTGAGGAACCGTTCGGCGCAAAAATACAGTGCTGGCGATGCGCATTTTCCTAGGCTATGAAAATAAATAAAAGTTCAATTGAGGCATAGCACCGATTTTTACTGTCGTAAGGTATTTGTTATTAGAATTTTGCGAATCAGTTCTAATAATTCTTGATCAACCCTATATTTGGTGAAGGCATGTAGTAAAAAACCTATTAATTTTTTTTCCTTTCTGTAATTGGGAGCCGTGGGTTTTAGGCTGTGTTCATTGAGATACAGATTGGATCGATAGCTACAAAATTTTCATGCATTTTAAGCGCAAATAATCTAACTTCCTGACCTTTAGTGTTTTACTTTTAAATTTTTTGAAAACATTTTTCAAGTGGCGTTTTTATTAAAATTTGAATTTATATCAGCCCCTATGTTCGCCTAATGTCCGATTGCTGCCAGAAAGATGCACATTGCCAGGAGGTTAGCGCCAATTAATCATGCGAGTGATGGGAAGTATGAGTTTGACTTCTACAAGACCTAAGTCTTATTATTTAGCATAGGTGTCAAAATAAATAAAATCAAAACATTTATGGACTCACACATTTACAGAATTTACTGATTTCTAATAATAATAGAATAATTCTTGTTCAATGTCCAAGTATCGATGTCCTTGCTTCATAAATGTAATTAAGTAGATTAAATTTATAAACGTTTCGGTTAGTCAGTATTTACGCACTAAATCACTAAGATCACATTCATCCGAACTGCTAGGAAATATTTTTAGGTAATAGGTGAAAAAATATTGGGTTACAATCTTACGCCAGGGTTTGGCATTTTTCTTTATTTTTATACGCTTGCCAGTCGGTATATTGTCAAATACTAAGGCATATGGTGACTGTTTTTTAAACATGCTATGATATACCATGTGAACATAATTTTAACTTTTAACAATATTTTTAATATCTTAACTTCTTCCAATGTATATTTTGCTTAAGGAATCACGTTGAAGTATTTATTTATGAAAAAAATTCTTAATGATGCCACTCTTTAATAAAAATATACACTTTATTCGATGTCTAAGTATCACTAATATCTGGGTTTTGTACGATTTACAAAAGGTAATATTAATTTTACCTTTATTTTGAGCATATGTAAGTCGTCATGGAACTGAATGGAAGGTTTTATTGTGCCAGTCCAATTTATGAAGGCTCTAATTCATGGTTACTTCGGCCTTTCTCGGTAGGAGAAATATTTCAGTTCCTGTATCATTTTATAATGTTCTCCAACATTAATATTTCAAGATATTAATCCGTAGGATTTGCATAACAGTAATATGCATAGTAGATATGGAGAGTCAGTATTTGATATATATATATATATATATATATAATGTCTTTCTTATTATCTACTATTATCTTATTTATGTATATTACCTGACAGTATTTTTGTAAAATGGATCGCACTAAAAAATTCTTTTCTGTGCCTACTCATTAAAAAAAATAATAATAGCTTTATTGGAATGTATGGTACTGTTTGTGTGTTCGTGTTATAATTTTAGAGCTTCCATTAGCTTTAATAGATATCTAGTCATTCAAAGTGAGAGCGAAGCAGAATATTCCGTACACGGAATCATGTGAAAACAACCTCAGCCTAAAGTACTCGGAGACATCCAAATTGATTGTTGATAGAGCGATGACAATATAATATTTTATCTTTCCATTTTCCCCTTCACTCCAACTCCCAATTTGCAATCCCAAAGGATTTGAGAAATAGCATATTCATTTGCCTTCGACAGCCGGTCTAGATTAAATGGAACCATCGGGAAGAAGATGGGTCGACTCCTCACATCCCCTTCTCCCAACTCTCCTCCGCTGCGCTGTCACTCATCTGCTCCATTCTTCCTCAGACCAATCTTCACCCCTTCGCCCCAGACAGATTGCACCCTTGCATTATCCATATCAACGCCTCCCTCCCTCCGCTCCTCTCCCTCCCCACCCCGACTTCCTCGACGCGTTGGGGTAGCCTCCATGTGACGCCAGAAAATGAGGTTGCCGTGCAACGGAAATCGGGGAAATTGAAATATTTAGTCGGAATATGTTTGCCAAGGTGTGTCCACTGGTGAATCGTGATGTGAGGGTGGTCAAAGGTTATAGGAAAACTTGCGGTAGGAATTGATAAAAAAAAACCGAAAACTCATCTTTTGGCTACAAATCAAATTCATGGCAGATTTAAACAACATACATATTGCATTACTCTTCCATTGATACTAGTAATGTTTAAAGGACATCGAGTATAAACGCGCATTTTAGGAAATTAAGATGTCTCTTTTTTCGATATTCCCCGGTCTTTACCTTTAACCTTGATTTCTCATCCAACTTTTTATTCCCCTGTATATCAACCATGCTAATAAATACTTTTACGTTCACGCAGTGCAACAGTAGAAGTGAAATACATTTTAAGGTGAATCATTGAATTTTAAATATGGAAGTGAAATAATTGGTGTTTTTCATCACATCCAGGTCAAAAAGTAGTTCATTGTTTGGTAGGTAAGCAGTAAACAATTGTAAATATTTATTCGCTATCAAAGGGGCGCGGTAGTTCAGTGGGTAGAGCGCTGATATACTAACTGGAGGTCCCGGATTCGATTCAGGATGATGCCTCTCGGGTACTCGAGCACCATTGTGTACCATTTTTCGGGTACCAGGTCACTCGGGGAAATTTTAGACGGTAAAGGGAAAGGAACTGCC
>LYUA01000644.1:722628-732739 GCA_002093875.1 Calopteryx splendens
TTGTTTAATTAGTATTCTCCTTATTTCAAAAACTCTGGCCTGAAAAACTTAATACAGTAAATTAAAAATGGCCAGGGCATTAGTATTTTATTAGGTTCTGGGTCAAACCCTCCAATCCTTTTTTTTCTTCAGTATGAAATATGGGTTACCTGTAGGAATTAGAAGAGCTCGGGGGACCATTTACATTTATTTTCAAATGTATATTGAATATCAGACAATGGAGCTTTCTTACCGCTATTTTTTATCAGGTGCTAGCTGTATTTTCTGTACAAAACCTTTATGAGCCGTCAAAATTCACTAGGCCGTAGAGAAATCACGAGCTTTCCTGAATCTACTACGGGAATTAATTTGATTTAACCCATGAGCAATAATTTAAAAAAGTTGGTTTAGAGTAGCTAATTTCATTATTACAGAAAAGTTCAATTTTGTAAAACTATTTTGGTCGAAGAACATTACTGGCCTTAATGTAAAAAATTCCTGCTTTACAGAAGAATGCAATGCACATTAATAGTAATTTAATGATCAGTCCATATTGTTTAAAGCGTAGTTTTACATATAACTCACATTGGAACTAATAGAGCATCAGCCTACCCCATGGATACTCTTAAGGGTAAAGGTAGGCTAATTTCCGTGCCGGTATTTCAATTTGATTTAAGTTAATACAGTTTTTAAGATTATTCGCGAAATATTCCATAAAATAGATTAGAAATTTATTTGTAACTTTGTCACAGATCATAATATATTCTTGCAAGTTAGTAAATAATAAAGGTTTGAGTAAACTCCTCATTTTTAGAGGATTTTAACTTTGATATGTTGCCATTATATACTAAATTCAAATATTCATAAAAAGCATGGGATATAAAATATGAATATTTGCTTATTTCCTGTCGGGTATAAGGGAAATATTACTATTAAATGCGTTCTAAGATTTGTTCTTGGAACGAAATTTAAGATAAAACAATATGGTAAACGGAATGGGGGGAGAATAGATGGTTTTCAAAGTCCACGGAATTACTCAGAACATTACATCGAAACTTAACTTTTCTTCATTTGAAAAATATAAATGAATATATTTCTCTTTCTGGTTGGCGATGTTTCGTGAAAATTTTGAATATGAATTTTAAATGTATTCAATACGGAGAAATCTTAATTAGTCTCCAAAGCAAATAAATTCCATCACCACGAGCAAAATGGCCCGATATCATTAGGCTCCCTTGTTATTTGCTCAGAAGGTTAAGCAAACGAATGAAAAGGGAAATATTCGCCCTACATTATTAAAAATGTTGTGTTTATAAAAAGATGTGTATGTGAATTAATTTATTGGAGTAACATTTTTAATTTTATAGCTATTGTCTAAAAAATAAAAGAGAATATGTATTATGCAAATTTATAACGGTTATGGGATGGAACATAAGAAAAAACTAGCATCAGGGCGAAGTATAGTAAACTCCCTGTACTCCCGCAGAGTGGAGGATAGAGAAACGCAGTTTTGCAAGTAAGAAAATGGTTTTGGGAAATATGCATGTAAGACAAAGAGATAATCCCTACACTGATGTGTTAAATAATGAACTTTTTAATTAATTCAGCATTATTATTTTTCAGGTTTAATACTATTGTGAAGGAAGGACATATTTCTTAAATTGTTTCAGCTTTCGACCTTCAGACGAGATTACGTAGCTGAAATCTAAATATTGGTGGTATGCTAACCGTGAAAATAGTTGTTATAATTAAGTTATGGTGTCATAAAAATCAATTTAGTTTTAATCTATTTCCTAAAAGCTAGAATTTAGGAAACATAGAATTGGTGATGGGCGATTTCGTCTATCAAGTGTAATATTAAGTGAAGAAAGAATGCTTAGTATTCTTTTTTCATTTATAATGAATTTCCACGTAGTCAAGCCTGACACAATCGAGTGTGTAATATTAAATACCTATTTTTAGCTTGTTTCAAAGACATGAATTTTTAATAAAAACAACAGTAGAGCTCGGAAGTGTTAGATAAAAAAATGAAGGCTGCAAGAGGCAGATCAATAGAAAATTCGTTGCTGAAACCAACCGGGATATGGGGAAGAAGATGAGTCAAGAGGTAATGGAATCATAATGGCTAAGGAAGAAGGAAAGTCTGAGTCAAGTAATCCTCGAATAGGAACGCAAACGATATTTGTCATTAATTTTCGTAATAGAAAATAATAAATTTCAATAACAACAGACTTTATATCATATTTTTTGGGCCTAATGGAGGCGAAAACTATTCAAGATATGGAAGTACGTGGGATTGACTTCAAGGACAGAACATGATGATGCAACCTATTACCAGTATTATTTAAATTATACCTGGAAGAAGCAACTAGAAAAGCAGACATTGTAAGTATCTAAGGTATCCAGATGAATTTAGAATAAATTAACATACTTAGGTTCATAGGTGACATTCCAGCTGTTGTGAATAAAGCCCTGCAAACATCTCTGAATGATGTGGACTGTGGTTCATGTTTAAAATGAAAATTAACTAGAAGATAACTAAAATGCTAGGTTGTGGAAGAAAAAAACGAATGACGAATATCGAAATTAAAGGTGAGAAACTAGAGAAAATGGAACCCTTCACTATCTAGCTATGTAACAAGGGATAGAGATGCTGTGGCTCGACAGACATCAAGCAAATGATGTCTCAAGCTAAGAAGGCGTTCACGAAGAGTCAACGGCTGTGCTCAAAGAGGATACGATACCAAACAAGGAAACAGTACATCAAAACATCCGTTTCGAGCATGGCACTCAATGAATTGACTATTGGAAGAGTGAACCACCGTTGAATGGAAGCAATGCCCTCGGATCAAAGTGCTGAAGGCGATGCTGGTTATTAAATGGACCGATAAAATTAGGAACTTCGAAGAACAGACGAAGAAAATACACAGAGCAAAGAAGAATTAGATGGTTACCTATGGTTAAATATTTTAATAGGTTATCCCATGGTCGTTCATGATCTCAGGGGCTCGGGTCGAGGTAAATGGTAAGTGATAAGATTTCTAGGATTCCCCACAAATGATACCAGCGGATAGGAAGAGGGGGAAGGTGTAAAAGATGAAAGGTGAACTGTAATTATGATCAAGTTATAAGGGCTACGGTGCAAATGGGTGGGATGAGGTAGAGGATGTCAGGAAATGAAAGGACTAGGTCAAATGTTTTACCTTTTGGGCAGTCCCAATAGATGTGGGGGAAGGTAGGATTTGATGCGATAACATTAGAATGGGTGAAAGAAGGGGCAAATCAAGTGGGGAGAGAAATGAGCAGTGGAAACAACATGAAGTAACGTAGAGGAAGTGGTGATAATTAATGAGAATGAACGTAATATGTGGTCCCAAGGACAGAGGGGATTGAATGCCTTGAGATTCCATTAATTTTTCAGTTACGTTCTTTGTCCTCGCGTAATCCTGCGAATCGCAGAGTCGCTGCTTCCATCAACAAAACTTTCTCACTCTCTTCTAAGCAGAAGTATTAGTTATGAAATAATATTTAATTATGTCCAAATCCAAGAGTTTTAATCCAAGACCGTAAATAAAGAAAAACTAAAATATTGAATTATTTTTATCTCTAGATTTCTGCGAAAGCAGAACTTCCTCCATTTCTTTTTCTGCTTTAGGTGATTTCACCTTTAACCCTTCGGGCACTATAGGAGGATAATGGAGAGATTTGAGGAAAGCCGAGGTTAGTTTTCAAAAGTCGAAGAGCTTCTAGGCAGAGGATGAGCTCCGACCAGAAGGGACAGAGTCATTCAAATTCGTTTTAACTAAAATTTTCTTTTGCCCTCTCGGGAATTTAAGAGAAATTACAATTTCGTACCTTTGTTTGAATTTTAATATCCCCACAAGAGTTATACATAGTAAACAAACCAATATAATCACAAATTGGAATTAATAATGCAATTCAAACTCCAGATATTAAATTGAAAGTTAATTAAATGTTTAAGTTGTCGTCGACTTTCAAGATTATTTTAAATCATAGATAAATTCTTCATTGTGCCCTTGTAGGTGGTTATTTTTTGTGCCACATTTAATTTATTTGCGGAGAGTAATAAATCATTGTCTTATGAATAAAAAGTGGGCATGGTAAGTGAAGATTGATAGTAATTTTATTCAATACTAATATTATTCAATGAAAATTGAACCTCTATATTATATCATTTTGCATCTATTAAGTTCCTATTTCCGGCTTTGTTGACGTTGGGGTTCAATGGCCTGTCAATCCAGAGGTCAGTGATTCAATTCCCTCTTACAGACGACCCTCCTATATCACTGAATGCTATAGACCAAATACTTACTGGAAATGAAAATCAACATCAATGAAATATAAATCAGTTCATGAGGAACAGAAAAAATGCAGATCTATATTGTATTAAAAAGAGATCAATTGGAACAGGAAGAATCTTTCACTTACCTCTAAAGTAGCATAACATTGGATGGAAGGTTCTTGGCGATAATCAAGCTGAGGTTAGCTCAACCTAAGAAGGCGTTTACCCAGGAAGAGGAAGCCACTATGTTCTCAGATTACAATATTTCAGGCAAAGAAGTATTGCTTTAAAAAAAGTCGGCTTACTAAACCAGAGGCACGTATCAATGGAAAAGCAGAGCGGTAGAATTTCGAAACCTGGTGCTGAAAGTGTATGCTGGAGAGAAGAGGGAAAGATAAAATAGGAAATGAAGAAGTATCTAGAAGATTATGAAAGGAAATACGACATGGATCACATTATGGACAAACCAGTTTGATTGAAACGTTAAAGTAGAATGAATTTGTAAGGACAATTTGTTAAGAACATAAGAAGAAAATATAAAGAACTTGTCAGGGAGTAAGGGAGTTGGTATTACAACGGGAAGGGAAGAATGGATGGATCCAGTCAACCAATTTTAGGATTTAAATTTAAATGATAATTTTTAAAATTAAAGCCAAGTGTCTAAACATTAAAAGTAGATGTGATCCAAAACTAAATATCCCCCTTAGACAGATTCTAACAAAGTTGCATGGCCTCGGATAATCGTCTGAATATTACAAATCTCAAAATCACTACTCGAGGATTACCATGGTGCAAATGAATTTTTTTTCTCACGATGAGAATGAGTGAATAAGTGTCCTCGAAAAGTATCCTTTAGTAAATACTAAACAAGGACCACGCTTATGTTATATGAGGGGAAAAATTAAAATGGGAAAATGAAATGGTTTTCCTACAGTTAAAGAAGTTCCAAAATTCCATGGATGATAGGTATCCTTACCCATCTTACTCATGATGGTACAATTACTTGTCCCGGATTGTGAATCTACATATCGTGAAATGTCTAACGAGTGGAGCGGTGAAGTAACTGCTGAATCGTAGAAAATTTAATCAGGAATTAAAACTGTAGGTGAAATTTCTTTAGCAGTAGGATTGTGATATCCGTTGTTAGCCTGGTGATCACTTGTTCTTTAAAAAATCGCAAAGGGATACGGTGTAAGCAAAGTTAAATTTGTAGAGGGCATTAGGGTCGATCGAGGTCTTCTCACCAGGACAAGTACGTTGTTTTCACGTATTAATGGGTGTAGGACGGGGAATGGGTTGCTAGGACGAAGGAAGGTAACAGTTGAAGAGAATAAGAAGAGCGATAAAAGCGGTGAATGAACTTACGTGACCCCACACGTCCTAAAAGGAGAGACTCCTCTTCATTCGGTTAGAGTCCATTCGGTGGGTCGAGAAGAGCCTTAACTGCTGGAATTGAATAAAAAATTTATTTTGATCTTTAGGCACTTACGGGCAGGGAAAAGAACTCCGGCATGATTCCGTTTAATGGGCATTCTAAACATTGCATCGCATTTTGACAAGATCAGGGTTTTACATAAGTTTAAGAAGTAGTTTTTAAATACGGCCTAAGTAAAAAATTGCTCACCGATAGTAAGTAACGATTGGTTTCTTGAGAGTTTAAAGAAATTTTAAAACATACCTATTTTATCTTTTAAGTTATTCGGATAAAATTAAACACATTCCGTGGTGTTTGGAATCATTATTTAATAAGGTCCTATTCATTTGCCATTTAATTTGCACTAATCCAACGGTTTCCATGTAATTAGGGGTTGACACACCAGCTATTCTATTTTTATCTAAAGATTTGGTTTTCATAAAAAAAATAAATAGATACTTCATCTAATTGCAGAGAAAGATAATTTTTTTCTTATGTAAAAATTTATTGAACCTTTTTTGGAAAATTTCCATAAAAACGATAGTTTTGCTATAAATTAATTAATTAAACCCTTATCATTAAAACATTTAATTTAAAAAAATATATACTCAGAAATAATTGTAAAAATTTTTATTAACTTTCACTCCCCGTCAGTGAAATCCCGTGCTGTTTGATTCCCAAGACCTCCGCATGGTTTTTGTTTAACGTAGGTAAAGTTTCTGGTAGTGCGGCAGGGAAAGGCAAAATGAGGTGTAGGCTAACATAGTAACGAAACAGTTACCTTTCACGAACTGTATTTTAAATAAGAGCGAAGTTTTTGCTGGCCATTCACCAGGTCAGGCAATCGGTTGCCAACGTATCGATGGCTGACTTCTCCCATCGTCCGTAGGGCCTTGAGTGCCGGGTCAAGTTTAGTTTAGCTCAAATGGGTATTCCCTCAAGGTTGTGCAATATAACATGTATCTTTTAAAACCAAAAAGGGAACAGTCATTGCATCTACAAGCATTACCCTCCATTTTTGGAAATATTTCTCTTTCGGAAACAACTAACTAACAAATAATAATAAAACTTGCTGTGATTTGTAGACCCTCCGGCTTGAAGCAGTTGCCTTCTGAATGGTGGACTCCCATCTTCTTCTTATTTCTTTATAAACATTATCAGGTTATTATCTGACCTGGTCGCGGATGCGCGAATATTTTTCTTACAGCATGCGCCCGAAAACTATCAAATTACTCAATGAAACAATTCTAATTAGCATGTGTGAATGCCTCTTATATTATTTTGGAATTTCCGCAGTATCATTCTTGTTAATGTTATTGATTTAATTATCACTGAACAAAGAATAAGCCGCAAACACAATCATAAACACTGCAAACATTATCGGCCACATTTCAGAATTTTACATATATTATTTTTTTTCCTCCATGATCTCTAATGTAGTCGACGAAGCCGTTGGCTGTAATTCTGGTTTTCAACGTGTAGGCATTGGTTTGAAACCCCACTGTGTTAGTTTTGGGAGGTTACTATTCATATATGCACTCTCCTCCCTGGTCCGCCGACTGACGCCCACCGCGCCCCTACGGTCAATCTCAGCGTTCCCCACCTGACAGTCGTGGTCAACTCCCGTTGGCCGCTGCCCTCACGTCAGAATATGTAACTTTAAGGTGCAGAAATTCAGGTTGCAATTGTGATGGATGTGGGAGGGGTGCATGTTGGAGGAAAAGGGGATGACGACAGAAGCATGAGTGGGAATGAAGAGGACTATGGGAGGGAGGGGATAGGGGAAAGGAGGGAGTGTCCTCGATACCACAAACTTATATAAAATAAAATTCGCACGCATATTTTAAAATTCTAAAAACTCATCTTCTTGCATTATAGAAATTTTCATTGAAAGGGTTATTTTACGTGTAAGCCTTCACTAATCTTTCCTTTGCATAATTAGGTAGCGCACGTGTCGTAACAACTTTTAGGTAAATTCGTTTCGTTCGTCAACGATATTCTTCTATAAAATCAACATCGCCATTTATGACTATACACACTGAAATATACAAAAGTACGTATAAATTGGGGCGCAGAAATAAAATGGGGTCAGGTAAAAGTATTATGGATGCCTGCTCACCCTCAAAAGAAAAAAAAACTCGGGTTATGATTTTTGTTAACATAGCATTATATGTCACACTGAATTTTTGGGACTTTTGATTCCACTAAATAAAATCATACCACTTTATCAGCTTATTAACCTGCATTTCTAAAACTGGATTACCGTTTCATCCTCCCGCACCACTTTCCGGCCTTCTTCTTCTTCGTTTCCATCTTCCATTCTTTCTTCCTTTTTTAGTATCCGAAGAAATTGATAAAATTTGTGCCTATATTTTTCGGAAGAACGCGAAATTATTGTATAAGTTTATGAAAAAATACACCACAGATCCTGATGTAAATGTGTGTGCAATTTACACCTTCTGCAATTTTCCATTCATCAGCTATTTGCTGCTCCGAGGAAAACAAGATCGCTTCTTGCATTTTTCCGGAAACCAACGTTAGTATCACTAATAATTCCATCATCCGAAACAGCCGTTTGATTAACAAATGAAGATTGGATATGTTCATTGATTACATCATACATTATTCACCATTATAACTATCCTCCCTGTCTGAACTTATATTCATCGGCCAACAAATCAATGCAAAATCTTAACTTCCATGTGTATTCCTGTTATTTCACGCCATAAAAATTTCCGTTCCTTTACAACTCTGTCCAAAATAACCAAATCATAAAAACCAAAATTGAACATTTTAATTCAAAGTATTTTATATTTGGATAACAAACCAAAAATGATAAAACTAACGTCTTTAATTCTTTAATTCTTGATCTTGTACGAGTATAAATATCCAATCCCCAAGCCCACCTACATTAGTGGTTGAGATAAAACAACAATTGAAGCCCTGACTTAATTGTTTTACTTTTCATCTCACATTTCCATATAGGTCGAACAATTTTCCGAATTGTTTTGGATTCTAGCTTTAATTCTTTCCAATTTTCTTACTTCATCATTCTAAACACGAAAAACCTGAATGCATTACGAAATAAGCATACCTACGCTACAGAGAAAATACACCCAAGACTTATCCACTGTATACCCATTTGTTAATAACTTAATAGCATGTTACAAACACATTGGACAAATTAAAGAAACGCTCACCATTATCTGAGGTATGGAGATATATTTCCCAAGTACCCATATAACGTTCCTTGAACGTTAAGAAAAATATAAGAATTCAAAAAAGATAAGGGTTAAGAAGTTTAATATCTTATCTATCAAGGTAACTCATTTTGGAATTGTTTAAAATAAAAGAACATGGAAGTAATTGATGAACTACTTGTGCACGTTGTTGATTCGAAAAAAATTCACCAACGAAGACTGAGACAAATCATTATCAAACTCTGAAAACACATTTCAAAACATCATTTATTCATTAGTATTCTGTCCATCACCCCTTCCTCCCCTCCTTCGTAAAATGATGCAATCAATTAATTAAAATGTCTCGGAAATAAAATTCGTCTGACTCGGATACTATTCCGATGAATGCTTTCAAATTATTCTGCCAAACGTAACTCGTCCTTTTCTTGACATTTAAAATGTCTTGCAACACCACGATCATATTAAAAACTCAGATCAACCTCCATAATTACCTCTCCTTAAAAATACCATTGTAAACGTCTTAGTTCGGTGGCCATATGAGATATTAAACTGCTATATTTTAATGTCATCAATTGTACTGTAATGAAATTTTACCTTTTTGATTTGAACAAATTATAACTGTAATAAATGAGAAAACTCGAAAATATTTGGAGCTAACCCATAATGTAATCAAATTTAAGAAACGTACACGAAAATAATGCGCTATAATAATCCATCTTCATTTGATGTCAGACATTTGTGAACGACATGTATGCTTATAATGAGGTTAATGGCCAAAGAACATGATTGGAACTATGTTGCGAACATAGTCTAATCAGATTAGGCAAGCCATTTTTAGGGGAAAACTCTTAAGTATATCCCCATATTTATGAGGACGTTAAAGAATGTATTTGCATATATTAATTCTTAAGATCAACGTCTGCCTTCAAGGAGAGGAAATTTAGTGAATAAGTTTAATGATGTACCATCAAGATGTACCATACAATCATACGTGTAATACGCAGATGTACGCAATGAATTCCTTGGAAATTGTTTTTATTTCCTCAATTAAATCTCTAAAGTAGTCATAAATTATTTAATATTATTGCATAATTTTTGCTTTTCCTGAATGCATTTTTCTTCAACATATTTCCTACTATATAAACCTCTATATTTAGCTTAAAAAAATCTAAAATCTGCCATTCACCAAACGTTAATATATCCAGGAGTGTACTA
>LYUA01000645.1:62753-76303 GCA_002093875.1 Calopteryx splendens
CAGGGAAAGGAACTGGCCACCCTACCCTTACGTGTGAATTTCACATGCCGTTAGGCTTAGTACTGGGTGAGGTATAACCTCACCTACCAAACTGACCTTAGGCTTGATTATTGTGATTGATTGATAGAATATAGATTATGAAATTTTTCTTGCCATTGTATATTGTAAAATTCTTTCCTTTGTAGTTGCTGAATATGCCGGTGCATACCATGCCTCCTTTGCACTCTATATGCTATCTCTTCTTAACATCTTTAATTAAGAAAATTGGGTAAGTGTTGAATCTGGAATTTCAATTGTATCAGTTAGCTTTAGTCACCTTAACTTGAAACTTTTTCTTGCTTCTTAGTGTTTCTCTTAGACGGTGTACTTATTGTTTTTTCCACTTCTTGTTGACAATTACTGCACCACTTAAAAAAGAGGTAGTATTCTATTGTTTAGTTGGTAATAGTTACCTATTGTTTTAAAATGTAAAGAATAAAAATTGATTGGAAGTAAATATTGTATACATTATGTGCTGTTAACAATTGTAGATTGAGTACTCTGTACTTAACCTCTGTTGTGCCTAAATTTAAGTCTGTAATAATTTTTTAGAATAGTCAGTACACCATACATTATTTGTTTTTATTTTTTCCATAAATAGTTCGAAGAATGAGGATTCTGATTTGGAAATGGAAGGAGATGAGAGTATGGATGATAAAGACTCACAGAGTGATAGTGAAATTTCTGTCAAGTCTGACAGAGAAAAAAATAACTCCGGTAAAATAAGTATGCAGGATGTAAATACATGTTGCAAGGTTGTTAGACCTAAAGTAGAGTCAACACCAGAATTGGAAGCACACTTAGAGGAGGTCTTTAATGAAAGTACAAAGTGGGTGAAAGCTCTATAGCATAATCTAAAGTGTATATTTTTGTTGAGTGATATAAGGTAATCTTAACTTCAGTGTTTTGAAAGTGAAGATTTTTATCTGCTGATATGCTTTAGTGAATGCTGTTTACGAAGTGTTGAAGGATTTTGGACAAGTTAATGCATGAAAACAAGTGTTTTTCACATGCTCTTCATCTCATTGGAAAATGAAATTTCTGATGTCCAATGATTTTGTGTCAATATAAACTACCTTGATAAGTGGAGTTGATTTTTATTTTAAAACATCTGCATTAATTAGTTGGGAACACTTATTGTAACAAATTTTTTAAATGTAGTAGTTGTTGACCTACATTACTGGAGACAAATGGAATATATCCAGTTTCAGTAGTGGGGAGGTATGGTTCTATACTGGGTGAGAGTAAAAACTACTTTGTTGTGGTCTTTACAGTAAAAGCAAAACCCTTGGCTACTCATCTAAGGCTTAGGCTAAAACCATATCTAGGTAGCCTCAGGTAAGTCTGTGTGGTGTATTTTTTTAGGTTCATTTTCCTGGGAGAGCAGAGGTGGTAGAGGAGAAACTGCTCACATCCACTGAATACATGATACTATATGCAACTGGTACTCAACTGTCACCTCTCAAACTACTGCCAGACCAACAGTTATGGTGTTGTAATGATCTTAGCGATGGCCTATACTGACAAAATCTCACGCATGGTTGATGAAAATAAGCATTTAGGAGGTTGCTACTGCTTAGATTATTATATAAGTAGAAGTAAATGTCGGGTCTTCATGTTTTCATGTACCAAATCAGAAATCAAAAGTTCTAGAAAGTTAAAATTTGAATTATGTTCTTAGGATAATGTGAGATGTGTATCTCATGCTTAATTGTATATAATTTGTTGTTCTAACTTTAATCTGGGCAAGGTAAGTCTTTCAGATATTGCTTAACTGAACTTTAAGTCTCTCCTTCTTTCAAACGTGTATATTTATATCAAATCTCACTTAGGTCTCATTCAATTTCTGTTTTCTTTCATGGTTAGTATCCAATCCAGGTAACTTTAGTCCGTGAGATGCATGATATAGTTGATGGATCACTCTCATTTTCATTTTTGGTGGGTGTTTTATTTCAATGACTGTGTATTGTATGTTATCTAATTTTAAATGGAATTTTAAATTAGACATATATATTTTGCTATTGAGTCTCATGACTACTCTATGCTATTAGTAATATAATGTTCCTCCCATTTCTCTCACTATTGCTGGTGTGAGGATGATATACTTCATTTTCTGTATAGATACTAGCTTATTTCTTCTTTCCCTCTTTCATTATTCATGTACCATCACCATCTGTAGTAGAAACCATGGGCAATATAGATATTTCGACAATCTGTCTTTTATTATTAAGGTAGACTCAATTTGATTGTTTGCCTCTCCTTGTTTTTATTTGAAACTTGAAACATGGGATTATAAAAAACCTTTAAGTATTAACATGGTGCATTGTGGGTAAACATAGGCCACAATGAGATGAGTATAATTTGGAGTAAAAGTAAAAGAGAAGTGTTTTGTATGTTGTTAATATAGTCCCAACCTACTGGATGGGATTACATTAATTACAGAAAATATTAGGAAAATGGTCAATTTTATGATTTCAGGTACCTATGCCGTTGAACAGGAAAAAGTACACTACTGGTCTTCCCCATTGCACTGGTATACTCTAAGTATCATTTGGCCATCTATTATGGGCATGGAGTGAAATAGTGTTCAGTCTTGTCGCCTTTTCTCTTTGAACTTGGAGACCAAAATAGACACCCTTAAATATGTATGCTGTTCATAAATTTTTCAAAAAGGTGTTGGAAATATGGTCAAATTGTGGAAGCCTACTGCAGTAGATTCAATAACACCTGTGCAGTTATATAACTTATTTTAGTGGATATCTGATAACACCTCTATTCAGGTAGATTTTTCATTGTTCAATTTAGTTGGATGATGGTTTCGCTGGCATTGCGGTCAGCATCTTCAGCTCAGAAGTGAATTTAGCAGAGATTTAGACTAGTTTTCTTTGCTTCTTGAGAGGATCGATTAGATAGCCAAATGATCAACATAAAAAAAGTGAGTTGGGATGCAATTGAAAGAGGAATTCTGCATTGGGATTCAGATCCGATCTGATGAAATTAGAATCCTAGAAATTGACTTTGGACCTGAAGATGATTACTTTAAAGCCAATGAAATCACCAGTAAGATGAAACAACATGGGAATAACTCAAAAACCTTGGTGTCATCAATGCATGATCACAGAAGTCTTCATTACGTGGATACCCAATAATTTGAGCAGATCCTCTAAAATATATGGACATCCACCATTCTATATAGGGAATATTTTCATGCACCTCCATTGAAATGAGTGAATTTTCAGTTAAATTAGTGGATATCTAATGAGATGCCTTACACCAAGATGTCGGAGCTGAGACGGTCCACCACCATAAGGCATTTTCTCATTTCTATTCATATTTTATTTTAGAAATATAAGTAATTAAAAACTAAAGTAAAATAAGTGCAATAATAAAATATTCCCAGGAACAAAATCTCTACTGTCCCATGCATTGAAACATGAAGGTTCTTATCATAGAATAGGTGATGCAGCGGGGAATTTCATATCAATGCATTTTTCATCAATGTATGGCATATAAACCAAAGATGCGTCAAATCCAAAATTTCATCTAATCAGAATCCCAATGCCTCTTTAATTTGCATCTCAAATAATTTTTTAAAATGTTGATTGATTTTCCCGAGATTTTCTTTTTTATATCAAAAATAGATTTGTAATCTTTCTTTCAATTTGACTATCAGTATTTTATATTTTTCCCAATCCACATTTTTATATGAGAGTTGAAGTGGAATATATTAATATCAAAATATATTTCTCATGTTTTTAATTTGGTGGCACTTCTTTTTGTGTTAATTTGGTACGCAAATATTTTAAACTCAGATGTTGGGAGAACTGCTCCGACATCCCCTCCCTAAATAGCTACGTATCCGCTGCTCCATCTTCCATGGTGGCCGTCCATGAGCGGTTATATTTTCTAGTAGTAATAGAACGTTGAAAAATACCTTTTTGTAATTCCAAACACCATTTAAACACTTGCCCGAGTATTATTTTTTGCTAAAAATAAAAAGGTGATACAGTGTACCAAAGTGAAATGTATAGCCTGAAATGTAGCAGAGTAGTATGTTTTAACTTAATTTTTCTTGTGTAATAATTTAATTGACCTTCCGTCGATATTGCGTATAATATTTGGTATAGACATGGTTCAGAAGCCACCAATGAAGTTTTTCACGGAAGCCATTACGGAACTAGTGCTGCATGATATTCATCTGTTCAAAGGTATTTTGAAGAAGGTGGCGCTCTAACGTTGTTACCGGGTTCAGGCAGGCCGTAAGGATGGTAAGGACACGAACGAACTGGCATTCTTGCAGAGGAATCCTAAGGAGTGTGTCAGATGGTTGCGGAGCATACTCGGTGTCATGATGATTTTTAGTTTTTCTGAATCCATTTCTGGAAAAGCCGCACGTGCATGCGTACGGCTTCAGTTTCGCGTTGCCATTTGGTGGATGCAGAGAGATTGAGTCGTGGACTTTGGGAAAACCACGCCGCCTTTAAAGCTGAGAGACAAAATGGCAATCAGGTAATGCTCATTTTAGATATTTCCATTTATCTGATATGGTTTTTAGAAGTAATCTTTGGTGTCTGGTTTTCTTATGTGACCGATTTGACCAGCGATGTGGGTGCATTTGTATTGAAGGTGTTCGGATGTTTTCTGCGGTCGGTCGGGCTACTCTCTCTTATAGTTAACATCTTGCTTTCATATGACCTCGTGGACTATCGACATAACATTTTGTGGGTGGCTTTGATTTCAAAAGATTTCCACATCGTGGCGGTGACTACTCGATTCAGAGGTAAAGGAATGTGTTAGATGAAGGCAAGGTGTTTTGGTGTGATGAAAGCAGAATGATATTAGAATGGGTGGATACGCGGTGACGTAATTTTGCATTTCTGCTATCAATTAGGCCATACTTTTATCTCATCTAATTTTTTTATTTTCTAATTGCCCTGTTGGCGGCTGGTTGCGTCGAAGTTTTTTTCGACGAAGAGGCGTAACGCCCGAAAGAGCAATGAGACTGCGGAGAAGAGGAATCACAATCACATAACTTCCATTTCACTTGAGCTCTTTGGCTTGCATCGGCTGAATTTTTCAGCATTCTTCGCCTTCATTCCAATATTATGATGCACAGTATCATTAAATAAGGAGTGGCAAGACTTCATAATCTGTGAGGTAAGATCGACGATATGGATAATTAGGACATCTTTCATGCTTTTTCTTCAATATGAGTGTGCTAGATTAGAGATTAACTGCCAAGTTAGCTCGTGATTGCGAATGTCTTGAGGTTGCTGAGGAGAAATTGAAAATACCACCGAAGTTTGACAATGCAAGGAAAAATATAGAGAATTTATGGGATATATCTCCTCGCCATGCATATCATGAACGGGGTGCATGCCGGCGTCTGATTTTTTAATTTTTAAAAAATCCTCCCCGTCTTGTGTTCCCAAATACTTCTCTTCGTCGATGTGTATTTTCTATTTCTGATAATCAGTCGCTTAAAGTTCATCTACAAGAAATAGTGTTTATAGTTAGTTATATAAAAGTGAAAAAATGGGTGAGTTTACAGTTTTTTCCTGTTATTTTAGATTTCCCAACATCCTTTCATAGTTAGAAGTGAGATTATCGACATTTTGGGGCAATACAACAAAAGAAAATCGGAGAAAATTCGTATGACGGTCTTTGGAAAGATTACCTAGATCGTAATTGAAATATCAAATCTCAAATCAAACTGTTACTGTGAGAAGGTAATGCTTGACATCGATCAAGACTCGTGAAAGCAGGTCGTGGTTGACTTCCACTCAACTCTCGTTGACCATGCGCATTTATTATACGGCCAGGCGTTAGTAATAATTCGCAATTTATTTGAACTGCAAACACTATTTTAATTATTTTCTTCCAGGTAAAAGGTGATGATAGTTACTATTTTTCGTATATTGATTTAAATGTTTTTAGAAATAGGTTCGGACTGCATGAAGACTTAACTTTTTCGTTCTGATAAAATTATTTGATCATTTGGTGAACCTTCATCTCACATTTTTCTATTATTGATGTTTCACAAATCGAATAAGTTATTTTTCTCTTTCTACTGCGGCATTTTCTCGGTATCATCGTCATGGTTCAATTTTCATTCATTGTTTCATTTAATTCAATTCATCGCACATTATTTCATTGATTCAATTAATGGAGCTAATTGAATGTTACTAAGTAGTGGTGTATCAGACATTTGGGTGTGAAGCTACGAAACTAATACGCAAGTAGTTCATACTTTTCCAGCATAGGTTTCAAATGTTGCAACTCGAGAAACTCTGAAAGCTATCTTTCATTAAGGTCTAAGTTATCGCATAAATAAATTTGCGTTTGGAGAACCTCTACTACCAGGTTAAAACTACTCAAGCCCACTGATAATGATTTTATTTAAATCCATCATTGTGTTAATTAGGTTTGTTCTTCAAAAAGTAAAGAATAGGGATATGCGCGGAGCAAAAGCTCCCCTCCCGTCTTTTCCACTTCCTTCCCCATTCCATTTGTTATCGGGTTAATCTAGTGGGTAACGCAGCTGGTCGATAACCCCTGTGGTCGAGTTCCGCATCGGTTGTTTTTATATGCATTTCGTAAATAATAGAAAGGCCTTAAAATGCTCTGCTTCATAATTAAGCTGTGTATCATTATTTGTTTTTACCATTACTATCTTTCTCACGACATTCTCGGGTAATAAATGGTGTTGAGAGCCTCAGGGTATTCGTGACTCGTGCATTTAGTAGTTCAAAATATTTTGTTACTACTGCCTGTACTACGTTGAAACACTTGTTTCCAAAGCAGTCTTCAAAGTGAGATAGCAGATTTTTTGTAGTGTAGTGTAATCTTACAGGTTTTCTGCTGTGATTCGAAAATTTTGTTTTTACCTTAGACGAACTTCAATAAAATTTAATTTGGTTTAATACCCGGTTTTCGGCCCCTATAATCGCCTGGTATTCCCACTGCAAAATTAATACTGTTACCTGCCATTGTATAAGGATGCCCTTTCCATCAAGTTTTAACAATTATAAAACTCTGCTTACTTCGACATTTAAGATTCGATAAAACTTGACTTGCACCGCTGAGTATTCGGGGATTGTAGCAATATGATCATGTAGTTGGCTGTTCTTAATAATTATAAGCTGATAAAATCCTACCTATTCGTAATGCAGCATTCCCACAGTCCACAAAGAATCTCGCATTTCGAAGTTAAGTTTTAAGATTTTTACAATTAAAAAAAATCTGATGGCGAAAACAGACTTTTAACTATTAAGAATACCCACGGCATTTTTTTTTATATAGATAGATAATAGGTTCAAGTTAATACAATGGCACGTAACACAATAGTAAGCACGCATAATCGGACCACCGGATTTTAGGATCGGATAACTGCTGTTTTTTTTTAAAAAAAGCTAAGTAGAAGTTCGTCTGAGGTGATAAATTTCGAAGAGCAGCAAACTAGAACGTTGATGTTTTTACAGACTTGATGGTAATGTGCCTGGTTGAGTGTGGTATTTTTTAAGTTAAAAGTTAAGGTTGTTCATGATGATACAAACTCATGATGGGAATTTGGGAAATTTGTTTATATGGGAATTGACTCTTGAAACCATAATCGTAAAGTGTGGCAAAAAAACTATTAGAGATCTTGATAAACCTTTCCCTTACCTATTACTATAAAAATCCTTTTGGATGCCCCAGCACATTTTTAAGGCTATTTGAAGCATATATTAATGGTGGCAATGTATTTTTGTGCTTATTTAAGCGATACGTTAATGTTTTTGTTTCTCAAAGGGAAAAATGTAGCAAGTCCTTTTAGCTGGTAACTAAATATGTTGCGACAAATATATTTCGTAATTTTCAAGGTACGATTATGCAATGTATAATGTTTCGGTAACGTTTGTATGAGGACTTAGGATTTGACTTGTATCTTTAATAAGCTGACCTCCGGTTTCGCTAATATTTATTTTATTATTATGACGCAGAGTAAAAATGTGTCGCGGAATGTCTTGATTTTCAAATGTATATTGTTACCATAGGGCACCTATCCATTTGAATAATAATCGAATAGCAATGTAATGACCTAATTAAATTTTAAAACTTCTGAAATATCTTCTAGGGAAGAAGCTCATGCTTGGCTTGGTTGGCCATGAGGAGTTTATCCGTGGCGCTCTACGCCCCCCCCCCCACTCCCATCTCCGACGACGGCAGCCTTTCCTAAGGACCACAAGGATACAGGCTGCGCTGCTAAGAAAAAGGACCTGAAGGGGAGACATGGCTATGAGGATCATTACTTGTAAAATCTTCATCAACGCCTCTTTTCTACGGACGACGAGATCCTGCTTGTTCTTTTCTAAATTGTCTGGCCTCCAAACCCCTACATGCTACCTTTGATATGAATCCTCGGGTACCGCAACACTCTTATCATAATGGTCCTGTGAATATGTACTAACTTGCCCAAACTCCTTTCTTCCACTTTGAACTCCTGTTGTAACTTACATGTTCCATCATGAGTGGAAGCTGGCGGAAATTATCCTTCCAAGTTGCACATCACCCTTCTATCCGAGCCTTCTTCCATTGTTGAGTTACGTCCAGGAGTTGACGATGGTGTGGTTGGCTAATTATGCGCTTTTGGTTTATGGTTGTGGTGACGCGCATTAGTTTTTTAATGTTTGTAGTTTCTATTAAAAAAAGTTGTAATGTGAAAAACTTATAAAATCTTTCAATCTATCTCCTAGGTTTCGTTCCCTAAATTGCCGTAGCTTATATTATCTTTGCCTCATGCTGCTCATTAACGGGAGTTAGAGGAATGGTGATTAGGATGGTGATAGCAGATAGTGGATGTGGTGATGCTGCTAGAAAATAGTTTCTTTAGAGCAGTGATATATTCCTTTTCAGTGGTGGCACCGTGTAGTATTTGTTTCATTATCCCCATGGTCTACCCATTTAGCATGGACAATCGTGATTGATGACGTATATTTGAGGTATTTTTGTGGTTCTTGACCATGGACGGCGACTATTTCTTAGCGCCTAATGATAATATATTCAGTTACGAGTAATTTGGGAAATTTTCCCTGATGAATTGCTTTTACCTACGTACAGTGAGAGTATCAGTATAAAAATTTGCCACTAACAATTGGACACGTTTTTCGTATTCATCCCATTTTTCAATTCTCAATTTTCCTCTCGAAATTTCTCTATTTTACTTTTTGCAGACAGGCCTAATTCCCCTGTAGTAGTTACACTCTAGACGGGAAAATTTCAACCAGAAGCCGCAAAAATGCATAAAGCGTCGTAGTATTTGATGCGGTGATTTCGCCCTCCATGCAATCTATTTGAATAATTTCTGCGTTAATAGCACATGTAAAAACCTCGAGTCGTGCCAGGAAACACTCGAGAGGTTTACTGATAACACAGTATAGAGTGATAAACCAACAAAGAATAGTTACACTCAAGATCACTTGGCAATAAACCATCCCGAAATGACAACTCACCTAGATTTTTTAAAGGTAAAGGAGACCGAAAAGCCAATATTGATGAGTTACCTTATTCGGCATACCTAATAATAATCGGTAAACCACAAGGAAAGAATAATTAATGGTAAAGGAATTCTGCAGCTGTCTGGGGTGCAATCTATAATTTTTTGTTACGAAGGGAAGATTGACCTTTCCCCTATCTGTAATTCAAACAAGTGCATTTCACGCCCTTGCGGAGTCTTCCGGTATTGAGTGTAAATGTAGAGAGAGATGTATTTTTAATGCAGTTTATGTTCATACATACATACTGTGAATGCATTCCTACCTACATAATGTGAATAATGTATTTATATTCAGTTAAAATTTATTCACAGAACCATCATGAAGGTAATCACATAGAGGTAGGAATGTATTCTCTAAAAGTAATTTAAGAAGGAATATTACTAATTCATTTGAGTCATTTATAATAATCCTTAGCGTAATAGATATTCATCACTTGTTACGCCAATGTTGAATTGTTAATTACATCTCTACCTATGCAATATTTGGGATGTGTTTTACAAAGTTAATATTTTTCAATATCCATGGATGGGGATTTTAATTTTATTTTTCATTCGCACAGGGTACGGCATCGACTGCTTGGATGAGATATCCCTGTAGAGGAGCTGAATGTACGCGGAGGGTGAAATGATCCTCAACAATGTCGAATGAAAATGCAGCAGAAAAGTCTCAAATGTGTGGTCCCAATTTAAAATTGCGAATTGAGGAATGTTAATGTGGAAATGTGCAGGCATTCTGCATATGCCTGGAGTGTATTTTATATTTTAATAAAGATGACTGAAATAATATTTGTTTATCATTAACCTAGTGTAACAATATTAAGCTAAATATATCCAGCACATTGAGAGGAAAATAGTTCATTTTGTGTGCAATGTTTCCACGTAATAAAATCAATGAAAACAGAATTATAAAACTTGGGAGAATTATTTGGTTTTGTATGAAAGAAATTAATTTTCGAGGTGTGGAACACTAATCCTGTTAAAACACCTCGCAAGCCTTGAAAATTTCATGGTAAAGATTTGTGCCAGTCTAAAATTTGGATATTTTAACAATTTACAAAAGACTGGTTACGTAAAAACCATTAATATCCAAATTGGCATTAGATATATGTGGCTAAAATTCTCGGAGAAAATGATCAATTTTTTAAAGACCTCGCGTCATTCTCACTGTCAAATAATGCATTTAATTGTTGTAACCCCTGCCCCAAAAAAGTTAATTTTTCTTGTAAAATGAGGAAACGTTGTCTCATTTGTAAATAATTGTTAATATGAAGGCTCAGGGAAGACAAATTTCATGCTCAGCGAGTGAAAGGGGCCTAGCTTGTGCCATTTAAATAAGTCTCAAGTCACACGCCAGCTAAATAAAAGAAAAAGATACATTGTTTGGGAGCCCAAGGAATAATGGCCAAATGAGAATCAACACGGGCAAAAATGTCACATCCACCGAACACACAACTTCAACCCCTCCTAGTCAACCAGCCAAGAGTAGTTAAATCGATGGCTCATGAGTTGCCAGGAGAATCGTGAACCGAGACCCAAGGTGATATGTCTAAGTCCGAACCAAGAAAAATATTTTATCTCAATATCCTAGTCCAAGTCCCGAGTCCTGTCAGCGAAAAATATTCTAAGTCCAGAACCTCATGCCAGGCGAGAGGCTATCAGGCAGGCATATACCTTGAATCACTCGAGCCAGAGCCTTGTCGAGCTCAACGGGGCAAATTTGAAGAAAATACGACTAAGTTCCCAGTTTTGTAAAATAAATACAAACTTTTCAGGCATTATTAACAAGAACCCGGTAGCCCCGGGGATAAGAGGTGAACTTGTATCAAGACTATATAGCTGGTATTACTTCGAATCTTTTTTGCGGCAATTTTTTTTTGTTTCGCAAAATTTTTTTTGCGCTTGAAATGTGGATCAAACCAACTTTAGAAACTTCGGCAGCGTGCTCAGGACGTCGCGGGAGGCCCAAAAAACAATATAATTATAGAACATTTATTTCAGATGAGGCCCCAATTTTTCTGGCCGGCCCGCCGCCGGCCGGAAAAAATTGGGCCTCATTTGAAATAAATGTTCCATAATTATATTGTTTTTTGGGCCTCCCGCGTCGCCCTGAACCACCTGTCAAATTATCTCATTTACATTTTTATGAAAATATAATAAAAAGATAAATTCGAAATGTAGCCAACAGATGGCGCATGACTTCACTACCCAATAATCTCCCACACCAACCTGCACATTAGGAACTTTTCTTTCACTAGACGGCACCACTTATGCATTTGATTTTTCCGAACGGCTTTTAACAAAAGCGCATCGATAAAATTTTGAATTTCCGTGGACATTCTAACGAATCGCTTAATAAAGGATGTATACCGATTCTACCATTTTTAGACTAATTCAGAAATGCGTATTCGAAAATCTAAGAATCTCGAGTTATTATATTCAGTGACTATACATATATTTATGCATTTCAACTCTTTTGCACGTCTCATTAATACTGATTGATAACAGGAAATACCATCCTTGGGTTTAAAACTGGATGAATCTTAAATCCCGTGGACGATCGACGTCCCTTCTTTTTAGCCGTCTCTTAACCTTTTCAGATGGGTTTTCTAATGAAGAACTAATTTCACTTCAGTAATATTTATTGACTTAAATATCGAAATACAGCAGGGTTTTACTGCTTATCCCTCAATTGTAAAAATATCTCCACTTTAAAAAATATTATTCATGACAATCAGTTCACCAGTTGCACATTGATTAGGAAACGAATTTGAACAGAAAACATAACATAGCTATGATGTCACAATTTGTATAAGAAATTAGGTCACCTCACTTGGACTTAAAAGTACGTTTAGAACAGAAGCTTAATTTTATTTTCTCCTCTTCCCCAATAGTTATTAATGGTAATCTACCGGTTAAGGTAGCTTTCTGAGAGTCACCCCTTTCATCATATTTTCAATATTACATTTAAAACAATGCGGAAGTAAACAATTGTTTAAAATTTCCTGTTGAATCGAATAAGAAATAAAAGCAAAAAATATTGTAAAATATTTGGAATTCATTGTAAATAAATAATTTATTTCATGTTATTACATATTCCAGTAAATATACAAAATCAAATAAAAACAACGAACTTATCAAGGGTTCGTATAAGCAATAATAGACCCCGGTAATCACCCAGAAAGTTGGTTTGATGGGTGAGGGTACAGCTCAACCAATACCAAGCCCAACAGCATTTGAAATTCATATATCAGGGTAAGGGTGCCATTTCCTTTCAGTTCCAATGCCAGTTGTCTGCGGTTTTCCAAGACCTGATACCCAAAAAATAAACCCGCTTTGGTGAACCAAGGTTGCCCAGTCTTCACCCAGAAAGGAACCCGGAGCCTCCAACTAGTGGCCCAGTACCTATCTGACAACCACATCCTGATGAACCCCGGAACATTTATTGATGGAATCAATTGATGGCCATATTGAAAGATTCCCAGTTTTTTAATTAGTCCTAGTAAATTACGAATGAGAACTAGAAGAACATTTCAACAAAAGAAAGTTACGATATGTGTAGTACAATGAGAAAAAATTCACTTCCGGTGAAATCCATAATATTCTAGAGAAACCTGAAAATAAACAGAAATGCTGATTTACTGTGGTAAGAATGCAGAAGTATATCTAATTTACTGCGGGAAAATTAAAAATGGCTACGAGAAGACCTTCAACTGATCAAATCACAGTAATCAACCCGAAGGTCGGTTTGGTAGGAGAGGATAAAGTTCGCTGTGAAGGCTTCCGCGGAGTGTAGCGATTGAAGATATACGTCTTTCGGGATTTATAATACTTCCGCGTGGGCCCATTTATAAATCCCGAAAGACTTGCATCTTCAGAGGATAGAGTTCACCCAGTACTAAGCCCAATACGGCGTGTGAAATTTACACATCAGGGTAGATTGGCCAGTTCCTTTCCCTGTACCGCCTGTGATTTCCCA
>LYUA01000645.1:149526-160771 GCA_002093875.1 Calopteryx splendens
TACCTGTTTCAGAGAAGTTGCAGTGTAGTCTGTACAAGTCCACATTATACCGTTTGCCACTCTGAATTACTACTATGGCTCCTGACCATCCTGAAATAGAGAGATGAAATAATATGATACATGAACACCATTATTACCACTGCTGTTGAAAAGTATAAAATTGGATTTGAATTTAAAATTAGGCACACAAAATTGACTGGATATACAACACTCACTTTTTTCTTAGTGTGTGTTGTATTTCTTGTCATGTATTTCTTATTCTTTCTCACTTTAAGCATGAGATAATTTTGTGGATTTACCACAAAGTGATAATATAAGCTGAAAAGTGTTTAGTGATTCCAATATCACTTTGAACAAGCATTGAAAATATAACTTTGATATCACCTCAGTTTATAGATAAGGGTTTGCCTGAAAAAAAACCCTCAGGCTAAATTTAAGAGATCATGGATGAGTCAACACCCAAATAAAGTGCGGAATGGCCAGTCTTTCTTTTACCTCCCCTACATATTGTTATTTGGTAGTTATGATTCAGGTCATGAAGCAAAAGCTTAACACTTTAAATCACCATTTAAGTCATGGCAAGCAAGACATGAAACACATGATAATTAAGGACAAGATGATTGCCATTTCACTGTGATTTTTTGTTAATGTAGTATGTATTGCTCTTTTTCAGGAACATGTGGAAGTTGCTCATTGGTCTATGCATTATCCAACAATAATTGTTAGTTTAAAAGGCAATGAAGTATGTATATGGGATTTAGCTCGCCGAACGTCTTCTCCTGTATCAATTTTTGTTAATCCCGAGAAGCATAACTTTACATCTATCAATTTCAGCATAGATGGCCTGGTAAGATATTATGCTAAAATACTAAATGTAAGCTAAATTACCCTTGTAAACATATCCTGTATCATGCATGGTACCAAAATTACTATTTGGTATATAACTACCAGGGATATTTCCCTTAGAAATAGGCATAAAACCTTTTGACTTCATATTTATTAATTTGAAATTTCTTAACTTTCTATTTATTTTTTCATAAACATTAAAATAAATGTGTAAAAAGGAAGTTGTATGTTGTAAAGTAATGTTTAAAGTAACTTTAGAATTATAAATCAACCAAGTATCACAAATAATAACATTTTCAGCAACTAAACTATACTAGTATTAGGAGCTCCATTAGTTTGATATTTTCTGGATTGAAGCGAAAGCTACAGATGGCTGTTGAATTTGTAAATATGTACCGATTACAATGAACTTTGATTTAAAAAATCTCACTATCATAATATAAACAACCAAGTGGTTGGTTTTGATTGGTGAAGTTAGAACTTGTCCTGATATTATAAAGATCTTATTCCCTTTATTCCTTCATGGTTTATTGAGCTGACATCTTCCATAACCTTTTTCTTGTACTATTAATTCATTCTCGGCAAAAAAATGCAGGTGAAATTCACTAATCAAGGTAGGGGGACTAGTTCTTTTCCCTGTACTGCCTATGGTTTCCCAGGAGGAACAGTTAACAAAAAAATCATCCTACTTAGTGAAGCTGAGGATGCCAAAAAGACACTTGGAATGAACCTAGACCAAATGCTCTACCCACTAGGCACCTCCCTACCCTCCCCACCTTCAGAATTTCTCTGTATTTCTTGTCTTTATGGGTCATTTAATTATGGTATACAGTAAACTACCCTGTCTCAGGATGTGTCCTATTAGTTTATCTCTTCTTTCTTAAGTGTCTCCCATAGGCTTCTCTCTTTAGCCACTCCTCGAATACTCCATCACTCTTTTTTACTTTGGGAAAAATTCACAATGTAAAAATCATTCATTTATCATTGTGGTAGTTCATCATGACCTACTACTTCCTTTTGAAAAATTATCTTATTTTCCTTCAGAATATTATAACTGGTGACTCAGAAGGCAACTTATGTATCTACCATCTCCAGGATGTACCATTTCTTTCGAAATTTCCAGTAAGTACAAATAAAATTTTGGTAGATTCATAAAATATTCCTAAGTATATATTGAGAAGAATAACTTCTTTTACATTTACAATAAGGGGTCGTTGGATCTAGTGGAAAATTTCTAAATTTACCTAATTTATAGAAAAAAACAATAATATTTTAAAAATGTAACCACAGTAGCATTTACTTTACTCGGTACAGGTCCAGCATCTAGTAAATGCTATTAAGAAGGCTCTAGTGAATAAGCCAGATATTCTAACAGAACTGGAAGACAATGGTGATCCATTCAAAAAGAATGATTGACCGAAAATATTAGATATAAGGTTAAGAATATTACAAAGTATTTTAAGAATATTTATGTTTTAAGTATATTATTTATAAACTTGATTTGAAAAAGTTATCAAAAGTCAATAAAAGATTATACAATTAACGTCTATAATTTGATATTGGATTGATAAAAAATGATCCACTTTATCGTTAATTATTAATAAAATGTTATATAAATAATTTATACTTTGATATTGAATAAAAAACCGGGAGGATACTGGAGAAGTTTCACAATTTTACCATGATTTTAAATTTTTTCTCCAACTCAACCCATATTTGTTTTGTAATTGTCATGTAATTTCAATTGGAAATTCATAGAAATGGTAACTTTAGCTGGTTAGATCTGACAGTTCACAACATCATAGAGTAAAAATACATATATAGTTATTACATGACAAAACATATTTATAACCATACAATGCTAATGAAATAATTTCCGTTTGGGTTTATGTCACCTTTAATTTGTGTATTCCATGGTACTTAAAATTTAATATCTTTGACTGCTAAGATTTCTAGGAGATTGCAATCTCCTAGAAATCTTATGGACTAATACCATGGTATCACATTTTCAGAAACTAACATAATACAAATCAAGTTGGATATGATCTCAAAACATATTAATTACCTTCTGAAAGTATAAAACAATAAGCAAATTATGGTAAGAAACAATAAGCAAACCTATGGTATTCGATAATATAGGCCTATATACCCGTCAATTGAGCGATAAAAACTCGTACCTGAAGCGGTTTTATTTTTTCTAGTTTTCCTTCACATTTATTAAAATATTTTTACCATTGTGTAATAAGTTATTAGAATAAAATATCATCACATACATAAATTAATTTTTCAAGAACCACGTTACATATGATAACAATCTTTGGTTTTAGTGAGCATTGGTCTCGTACAAAGAAGACAATTTTATTTTTGTGCTTTTAATGATTTTCCTTTAACCTTTTTGATAATTTTTTAATTAATTTAAATTGAAGCATTTTTATAATATTATTCATATTACTCTCATTCAATTTAGATATTTTCAATTTTTATTTGACGAAAAGAAAAAGTATAACTTAGATTATAGTATATTTTTTAAAAAGAGCAAATAAACGAAAAACAAAATATTGCCAATAATATAAAATACTTTATTATTCAGAAATCAATTACGACGAAAGATCGTCTGCAATCTGCCAATGGACATTAAAACTCTGATTTGATTATCATTAATATATTCTTACTCGATAATTACAGTATGTTTCTATCCTAAAGAGGCATGACAGTGCTAAAACGATGAATGAATGCCGATGAAAAAAGAAGTCAAATACCAAAATTATAAATAACTGAGATAAATCCTAATTGGTAGGGAAACTCCCAATATGATTTCTTATCTTATGGCGATGGAATATTTCGTATCCGTTGGCATAGTCGTGTGATATTTCCCATTAATTTTTAAAGATTAGAATTTTTGAATATGCACAGAATGTTTCCATAATGATGGCTTTTTCATTCATCTTCGCGCAATGGCATGGCATTTTAATTTACCTTCACGCAAGGAAGAAATTTGTTGAGGCAATTGGATGGACAAATTATTCACCTTGAGGTGCTCTTGGCATAATTTAGGTACGAAAATGCCGGGTATGCAAATCCAAAACCCATGTAGATGACATGCGCAGAATTTCACACGTCTCATTCCTGCGTTAGGGCTCAGCCATTCCTCCTCCTCTCATAATTTCAATCCTCACTCTCCGCGCCGTCAGAGCTACCTTAATGGATCCGAGCAGCGGATGGGGCACTAGGGGCTAGAGAGGGAACTCTCGACAGGCACACTAAAACCACGATTTCTCACTCCAATGCTTTCATTTGTCTTTCTCTCAATCTTACCTATCTATAGGAGTCACATTTCATCACTCTTGACGTTTTTGATTCAGAGCGAATCCGAAATCGAATCCCCTTTATTTCTTCAACACTATACTTTTTGAATATTTAAAAAAACGTATTTTTGTTTTTTTATATTAGGCTAAATTTTCCTTCCGCGGTACTATACCACGCAAAATATCCTCAGGAAAATGCTGTACACAGAATTCAGTGTTTCATATAAGCGTTTACTGAAATGGGCATTTATTGTAAGATAATCGCGAACGGCTTTATTAACGTTGAAATAGAGGAACACGAAAGGCAGGTTTTTGGTGTAGTCTTGCAGGTTTTGTTGCGAAAGAACTGATGTGAATCCTCCAGATGCATCGCACTCCAAAAAGAGTACATCTTTACCGTATATAACCCCCCTGCGACCAGGCTCACTGGCGGCATGGCTTGCGATTAGGTCCACCTTAAGGGCCTCCCTCAACTCCATGCGAGCTCATTTTATAGGTAATGAACTTGATTTGCCACATCCAACTCCACAAGGGACCCAATTACTTTTCGTTGCTATTATTGTTTTCAGTATGAAAATGTATTTTGCGCAACACGGCATAATAATTCCATTCGATGGTAATCGATGTAGGAAACTACCCTATTATGCATGAAATTACCCGAAACAATCGCGAATGTATAAAATAATTTGAAGTCTCATGCCTTTGTTCTATTATCGATGAAGTAATTTGTAATATTTTTGACATTTTTTCATTTATTTACACATTTTAGCATAGATTGGTGTATTTTCCATCATATTTTCCGGTTAATTTTTTGCACATTTTTAAATATATAACGGATATTTTGTGGATAAACTTCCGAGGTCTGTGTATCACTTTCAGGTAACAAATGAACAAAAATTGTGATAATTACATGGGACACATCGGACTGACCAAGCCGTTGTTTTTCATTTTGATATGCCCATAGACGAACTACCCACTTGTACCTTCTATATTTTAATACGTCGATAGATAGGTAAAAACGTAATTGAGTTTAAACTGAGCGTGAAAAATAGTTCAATTACCCTATAACAACTATGCTTGCCCGTCTTATCTACTTGCTATAATTTTCGCATCATAAAAAAAGTTTGCCAATTCACCAGTATTCAGCATCTTACCGTGTACCGGAAATTGTGCGGGGGAAACTATTAATACTATCAAATTACTTACTGAATGAAGATATTTTTCGTAGCTCTATGTGCATAGGTGCATGTTGATCCACAATTCATCCTTTCGTCCGATCACTATATGCAATGCTCATTGTTTTCCCTGGATATTTGTTCTAGCCTTTTGTATGTGACCACCAATGTGATAAAGAATAAAAGTGAAATATTTTCAAGGGATTCTGTGCACTTCGAATGAATGGGCTATTCTCTCTGATACTTTCTGGTAGAAGAGTATGCTGTGGGCCTTAATTTGTATGCCTGGGGGAATAAAGGGTCAAGCCTTTGGCCTTCCGGACAATTTAAGCTTTCGGATCAAGAGGTGGCGCTCGTGGAGCAGGAGCGTTGATTTTGATGAATCCATAGTTGGGGGAAGATGTGAAAGAGAGAGGGGGCAAAGCACAAACGCGCCATTAAGTCAGCTAGTCACGCTGGATTTGTAAGAGAAATGATATCAGTATAGGGTTGAGAGGACCAAAATGGCGACCATAAAGAACGAAAATCCAAGTAAAATGGGGTCCACCAAGTCAACTAAAAGAATATCAAAGCGAGTTTTGAAGGACGCTTAGGCCAAGGTTCATGTTTCTCGGTTCAGATCTCTTTTTAACCTAGAGTGAAACCGAGTAACGATTGAAATTGAGGAGGAAAATTAAGTATCGTGTAATGAGAAAGACATCTTAGTTAAATGAGGGACAACATTAATTACCTCCGCTCTAAATTGCTGACGTGAGAAATTCACGTAGTTTACTTTTCATGTGGTCTAATTTTGCCGTAGAATAAATTCTTAAAAATGCACCTGCTCTTGTGCAAAACACTGAATTAAAACTTTTGTCATGCTTTTGTTCAAATAGTGCTAAAAAAAGCTAACAATTTTTGTTCGGGTGTTGGCCCGTACTCCCTTTGCTCCGAAGCTCCCATTTAGATTTTCACTCCCTTTCTAAAGTCTCGGCACTGTCATTCATTTGCCTGAATAGGTGTCGTCGGACTCGCAGACATAGTGTAACTTTCACTAGTCGCGGCCAGTAATGGCAAGACGTTCAAGCATTCTCATCAGCCAGTCGTCCAGACGAGATTTCGGCGGTGCGTGGCTCAAGCTGGGCAAGTCGGTCGCTGCTTTACTTCCCCTTTCCTTTCCGGACTTCGACCGTTTGCTCTCCCAAACTGTGTCGACGTTGAGAATATCTTCGCCAGCTCCCGCTAGTGGAACAATTGTCTTTACTAGACATTTTTATCGCAGTCACTATCCTTGGACAGTGGGAGCGTGGTAGTAGTCCAGTGATTAGAGCGCTGGGCTACCGACCGGAGGGCCAGGGTTCGATTCCAATGACGCCTCTTGGCACCCTCAGCATCACCCAAACTGTACCATTTTTCGGGTAGCAGACCATCCTGGGAAATCATAGGAGGTACAGGGAAAGAAACTGGCCCCCCTTCCCTGAAGTGTGAATTTCACACACCGTTGGGCTTAGTGCTGAGTGAGCTATATAACCTCACCTACCAAACCGACCTTCTGGATAATTACTGTGATTTTTGAAGTAAGTTTAATCAACAGTCGGCTAAGATATTTCATTAGAAACGAGAGAACAGTTCAACGTGTGGATTTTTTTACTGAAAAACTATTAAATTTCTTTAAGAACACCCTAATTACGCTTTAGTAGATTTTTATCAATATATCTCACCAATAATGCATGAGTTGGATATACATACACATCCTCGCCTTTAGTACTGCTTTCTACTACACATAATTTCCCTGCCTTTTGTGATATAACCAGCAGTTATTAGTTTTATTTTTTTCTTGAGATTTGAATAACGATTTTAAAAATCCTCTAAAATGCTCTCCACACCTAAATCTCTACTTAGAAAATAAAACAATTAAATATTTACTGGCGTTCTTAAAATTTTAGCGTACCAGCATACTGGAAAATGAAATTTTTGGAGTGCAAATCAACAAAAACGTGCTATTTGAAAGGAAGAAAATGTTTTTTAAATCAGTACGGCAGTAATGATAGATTTACATATTTTGGCACCTCAAGCCATCTCGCTATGCAATATAATGAATTAGTTGCCTTTATGAAAATACGAGTGATATGCACAATAAGAAATTCCATACCCGGAATCTATGATACCGGCACGTTTTCTATCCGCTGTACAGGTTGATCGATAACTATTCATTACAAATGACATTCAAATATAGATTTTACACACATAGAGTTACACACTACCCCATACTAGTGAACATTTTCATATTCGAAACAATAATAGTAACAACAAGTAATAGGGTTGGATGTGGTAAATCAAGTTCATTCCCTAAAAAGGGAGCTCACATGGGGTGGAGGGAGTCCTAAAGGGGGGGACCTAATCGTATGTCATGCCACCAGTGAACCTGATTGCAAGGGGTGATGTGCTTTTCGTGGAGTGAGGTGCATCTGGGGCACTCAGTTCTTCCGCAATACAAACTGCAAGGCTACACTAAAGAACTGCAAAGGAAGACGATCCTCCCCCAACTGCGCAGTCAGAGGAATTTACTCCTCTGAACAAACCTCCTTCCTCGAAAATGTCACCAGCATTCCATCCCGTTTCGTGTTTGTCGCACCTTATGCGGAAAGCCAAATAAGCGTGAATGGAGTGCAGCAGGCTGACTCTGACTTGAGATTGCGGTCGATGAGCTAATTCGCCAACGATGGGACAAAAAACTTAGACACAAATGTGAATCTGAAGATTTCTCCGAGGGTAAAACATCTCGCCTGCTTAGCATGGGTTTGTAGATGACACTGACAAAATGTCTTAACCAATGGGCGGTCAATTGCATGGTCTGCGATACGGCAAAAACACTGGCATCCTCCCATGATGGCACATCCTGTGGGGCACGCTTGAGGTCAAGAATTCGTTTCCAGGACAACGGGCGACTCCTCCTGAGAATCACTGTGTGATGGACTACATGATGCCAGGGCGTTATTTCACGCCCGAGGGATAGCGCATGGCTAACATACTAAGAACTTCATCACACACTGAATAAACACGTACTTCTCACCGTAAACAGGCCGGGGTGGAGAGAGTAGGCACATTGACGTCGGTCAACAATGAGCTCGTCAAAAGGGGAAAAGGGGGTAAAGTCCATCTTTCTTCAACATTCCCGTCTCTTCAAACCACGCTGACCTATTTTCGAATCCCAACATTGGCGTCAGAGTTACAGCGTCACTGGAAGGCCATCTATGAAAAACCAAATGCACTCAATTTTTGAAAAAATCTTTAAAAATAAAGTATGTGCCACATAAATGATGTGGTTGGATCTCTTTCAACAACAGTACCTAATGTTAAGATGGCTTTCTCGGGCATGAAGAATTTCTCAGCTCCGGAAATTAATGTAGAGAATGATTTATGGTGGAGGTGGAAGAAATTGACTTCTAGCCTTAAAAAACTCATCACGATCTTAACATCTTACATTCCGCTGTATTTCACACAATTTGGCTAACTGAGCGACGCACGGTTCTTACTCCGAAAAAAGGAGTTGAAGAAAAATGTGTGACTCCCTACATTGCGAAAGGAAAATTAGTGGAAGAAAATGAAGATATGCACCTAGTTGCCGGAAACGTAATTCGGCATGTCGATGAAGAGTGATGCTTGAAGGCACGTGAATACGAAGGCGTTCTGCAGCGTCGATAGCAAAAGGTAAAGGAAAGACTCACCACCAAATACAAACAGTTACTAAGACGCAACGGAAGTCTTAGTAACTTAGAACTAAGAAGAACTGTCTACAAGAACAAGTTTCTCGACATGAACACAGACACACATCCAACATTTTTTGGCACGTCCGGCTTCATAAAATGGAACGTCGATGATTAGCAAATCTTCGATAGGGGGGCGAGGAATATGATGACTATCGATCGTAAATCTTCTCCCGAAATATTTCAACACAAAAGTATACATTCAAAGAAACCTAGGAGATAAATGGCCGGGTGAGGAACTTCATGTCTCGATTCATGAAAGATCAGGAGAGTTCAGGCACAGGGGCGTTCTTTTCAAGCGGGAAAGGGACCAAGGACAGATTCGGTATGGATTTGTACCTTTCCCTCCGTGAAAACGTTAGTGAAACCTCTATCCTGTCGCTGAGGACTGATGTTCTTAAGCTCGAAATGAAGATTGTTGAGAAAACGATCATGCTCAAGACATCACTTAATAATTTGCATGGACGAGGAAAAATATGGACCTTTAAAGGAGCTCATTTCGATGGATTCGCCTTATTAAGCTCCGCAGGTCTGAAGACCGAATGCGAGGGATTAGTCCTCGCATGACAGAATTTTGTCACAAACATACTCCTGCACCACCGCCTCATCTTCGGGGCCAACGTGATGTACGTGAAATACATAGTGTGCTGAGGCCAGCCGGAGACTTTTGGTCATCTCCTATTCGACTTTAGCTATTACGCTGGGTCAGCGTCTATCCTCCGGCACAATGCGGCTCTTCGGTACTTTTGCCTCACTTCTTGCCACGATTTTTATTTTACTTTGGCGTTCAGCCTCACTAGACGTTCAAACCTTTTAAGCATATACTTTTATATATAAAAAATGAAAAGATTTTCTTCTTTACCATTTTGTAAAGCATTTGCCCCTACTATGGTGCAGGAAATACATACACGTGTCTATCTATATACATAGTATACCAGTTAAGCCTTGAGCTTCATTTTTATGGTTATTTCTGAAGATAATATTTGGATGCAGCAGCTTGAAATGAACAGTAAATATTTTCCATTGACAGAAAAGGTAAAATATTGATGATCTATTTTTGGCTGCAGGAAAAATTTAAAATTTTGTTGTTTTATATAAGTACCGTCAAATATAAGAATAGAAATTACACAATACTCTCTGCAAATTGATAAATGTCATTAATTCATAGATTTTTAGCATGGTAAAGACAAAGCATAGCTACTTTTTAGAAACAAAATATTGCTACTTTAGCCTAATTTGTCTCTCGTATAACTTTTTGTGTTATCATGCCATGCAAACGTTTCTGCTTCACAAAAACTGTCGAGTTCATGCGACCTGGGGCAATGCGAGTTGGATATCACGCACTGACAAATTCAAGCGCGTTCACGTTTTGATAAGTGAGTGTAGCATCAATAGTAAAATTCAGACGTGTGTGTCTCTGTGAGTGCTTATTAAGATGACATCCACCTCAAGCGCCGACGTACAGAGTTATCTACCCCGAATGGTTGGCTCGATCGAGCACACAAAATCGGGGGTATTTTCCTAGGGAAACGACATCGAAGAGCTTACATTGACCCCAACAGTCCTCTTCCGACATCATCCCTGGGTCAAAGCTCCTCTGGTCTCCCCATGCAACACACTCGTTCGAGTCCCTTGAATCATAGAGGACTTTGTACATCCTTGCAAAAGTCTTCAAGGGAAGTGAACCAGAGTTATTAACGCACTACACAACACACAGCCATACAAAGACATATAAACAGCCTTCTGCACGATACCTGACGATTTTCACTGTACAAATAAATAGTAGACATCATTAATATCGGCCATCTGCACCTACATCACTGCATTCGATCCACGCACCCCTCAGTTCTGTTTTAACAGTTACTCCCTTCATCCATTTTAACTCCCCTTTCCTCAATCTCCAACTTGTAATCTCTCCAGGGCTCAAAAACGTCCCTCTTATCTTAACCTCTGCCCCAGCAAAGGTCTCCGCTGAAATATTTTACAGCTTCTGTTCCTCAATCAACACAAGGCAACACCGGTCGGCCGGTGGGAGGAAAGGACCCAACGGGAATATTTTTCTCTTCTGGGAGCGGAAGGAGGGAAGGGGTCAAAATAATGAGTGCGACGAGGGGGATTGGGGAGGGGGGGCAGGGGAGAGGCGCTGGGTACGAATGCGGGAGGATTGCTCGGG
>LYUA01000645.1:326781-341066 GCA_002093875.1 Calopteryx splendens
TTTTTGGCATATGCTGATGGACACATTAGCACATGAACGAGTGAATGTTTAGATGGTGTATGCCACCGTCGAAGTATTTTAAATGTTAGTGTTATGTTCCAAATGTATAATGCTGTATTTTATGTAATAGTTAATGAATGTTTCGTTTGAATGTCAAGTGTTAAATGTCTTAGTTAGGACGAGGGAAATTTTGGAGATATTTTGGGAGAAAAACATCTAAATAAATGCACGCTTGTGTAGCATAAATTGATCCTTGCATCATGATAGAATGTAGATGAATAAAAAAAGAAAACTTACAGGTCTTGAAAAAAATGTTTTGGGAGTCCATTTCTTAAAAAATAAACTAGTAGGTAGACATAAGCTTATGATAGTGGTTCCTAGTAAGGTTTCTCATGTCAAATTGGATGAAGGAGAGGAGCTTGAGAAAAGGGAGTCCACGCAGCATCTGTTCTCAGTGAAGCGGCTCCGAAGTCCTCTCGTTCATTTTAAGTGATGGTTTCACTTTTAAACACACTAATGAGGAAGGCACAGGATACCATCTCAATTATCTCTCCCATGACAATATGGACGGTAAGTGGTGAATGGAAAATGAATACCGACAGCTGCAGGACTCAGTCCCCCGGGCCGGGTTTCGTGCCGGCGCGGCGGCAGGGGAGACAAGGTCACCGTGGTCGTCCCTAAGCAAAATCCTTGCACAATCCGAGCAGAAAATACCTCTCGGAGGAAGATCCCAACTGTGGGAATAGGGATAAGATATATTAGGACGACGTTAAAGACTCAGGATATGGAAACGATTTAGGGAGAAAGGAAGTATCGCTATGTGAGATTTGTGTGAGGTGAGATGGAGAGACAGCGAGGAGTGCTGGGGCGATATTCGAGGAGTAGTTTATGGTGGGAATGAGGGTAGTGAATAGCGTGAAAGTGATCGGTAAGCAATATAATTTCACTGGTGGATACAAATTCAGACCCAACCATTCCATTGGTGATCCAGGTGTACACTCGATTAAGTTGACAACCAGGAGGAAGACGTCAATTCTCTGATTAATCAGAGAAAATAATTGGGAACGTGCTCGGAAGGGCACGGCATTACAGGTATAGGTGCACATGGAAATTTACGGAGAAATTAGCTATGTAACGGATTGAGAGAGAGAAACTCGTGACACGATTACAGTAGTGAGAACATTGATAGAAAATAATATGAATTAGAGCCAGGATATTTCTTTGTGCTTCGTGGATTTTGAGAGGTGTTTGACAGAGTGGAGAGGACAGTTATTCGAAGTATTGTGAAATAAAGGAGTATGCTGGAGGGTGAAAACTTAGCAGACACCTGTATACGAATCAAACCGCACAAGTGAGGACAGCGGAGGAAAAATAGGGCTGGGCAGCGATACGCAGGGAAGTGAGAAAGGGTTGCTTATTATCGCCAGCGCTTCTAAACTGATATCCTGAGAAAAGTTTAAGGGCGGCATGGGGAGCTCTTGAGTGGGGAATAAAAGTGAGCGGCGAGGCGATCAAGACTTTAGGTCTGCAGATGATCAAGCAATAGTTAGTCAGACAGCCAAGGGATTGAAGTTATTTTTTAGGTCATTACAGGACGAATGCGAGAAGACAAGGTAATTAATTACAAGAAGATCAAAATAACGAGATTCTGAAGTAGGAAGGCCGAGTTAAACCTAGATTTAAAACATTTAGGTAGGAGGGAATGAATTAGAGCAGGTGTAGCAGTCACAGTATTTGGGGATTATTTCAGAGGAAATGGGGGATGTAGAGGAGGAAAACAGAAGATTTGAATTGGCGGAAGAAGCATTACAAGAAAAAGGAAATAGTGGACGGGTGAGCTAAGTATAGGCGTAAGAACAAATTGAGGACTTTAACTTTTACATTTTAGGGATCCGAAAGTTTGTTGGTCTTTGAGGCGAGAGGATGAGCGTAGATTAAAGGCTTCTGATAGTTGGGTAAGGGGAAGTACTGGGGAAAATACGTTGGACAATGAGGAAGACTGACGATGAATTATTAAATACGGTGAGGGAAGAGAGGAAGTTGCTCAGTGAAGAAGACAGTGATTGTAGGAGATATTTAAAAGAGCGTAATGAAAGGAATAGTGCTAAGTGAATGGGGTAGAGAAAGGAAGAGAATAGGCCATATGGACGACGTAAAGGCAGGTAAAAGGTACGAAGAACCAAAGAAATAAATAATGTAGGATAAATAAGACAATTCCACACGATGAGTAGGGCATAATAATTGTTCGACACATTTCAAAAACTATATTTAATAGATAATTAGATTAATTTTAAATTTTGTCTGATTAATTTTAAATAACATTATTTTCATTAACCACGAAGTACATGTGTACATAGGCCTACTTTTTATTAGTTTGGGCTGCGCCAATACCATTATTAACCTTAGGAAAACGACGGCATTGATATTCCTCGAAACGAATCACTCTCGGCCCCTATGGGAGACCATTTTGATGTTTCTTCTAAAACAATAACGGTTTTTCACTCAGCGTGAAAGCGTTCTGATGCCACCAGCGTCTTTGCTGCTGCTCCTTCTCGTATCCCTCACCAAACCACTCCCCCCTGTGCCCACCCCACGCCTTCGTCACCTCTCAGTCTATCTCTCGTCCCCTGGGTTGCCTTCCAGCCATCCTTGAAACTCCTCTAACCCTCTCTTGCCTTCCGCTCCTCTTAAAACCTCCATCCCACCCCCGCCTCCGCCAATCAAGTATACCTACATTCCTCCAAAACCCGACCTCCCTCCCGTCTGCAACATCACTCACTCCTCACCCCCACCCCTCCCCGCAACCCATAATATCCGTCGCTCACCCCCATTCCCTTACTCCCTCACGACCGACCCCATTCCGCTACTTCCGGGAGTAATAGAAGCAGCAAGGGGAAGACGACATGACGACGCTCAGATGTTCCGGCCTCAATTTGCCATCCTTGCAAGGAATTCGCGGAATTCGCAGGTCACCATTTCCTCGGCAAATAAAATAGAAGCGGAGGAGGACGACGAGAGTGCAACATGAAGATTGAGAAGTTGAGGTGCTTGAGTAACGGTGATAAGAAGCAAAATGATTGAGAAAGCTCGAGGGCAGATGGAAACAAGAAAAACTACATTTGAAACGCCTAGGTCCTCCTCTGCGACAATTTATCCCGGGTGAAGGTAATATATTTTCAATTACTTACACGAGCAAAGTGTTCGGATGCGACTCCAGCGAGCGTAATGAAGTCTGAAAGATGGAGTTGTCTCACGCAGGATGGATAAAATTTCACTCCCGGCTCTTTGGAGCAGTTGTAATTTCACGTCCGGACGTTCATAAACAATAGGTAAGTACCTGTTCGGAAGAAAAGAAAATTGGTAATCAGGAACAAAAATGACACCATACCTCCGTCACTTTTTTTCAGCTGAATTCACGGAAAATGCTCTTAGAGTTGATATTATTCGGAGCAATACCTGCAAAACATTTATTTTGCAGTAAACGAAAAATTTAACAGCATTCTATTACTGACCAGCCCTAAGTTTACCATTCTTCTTCCTGCCTTTTTTATTCAACCCTTCTGTTTCCCCTTACTGGCTCTATTCGCCTCCAATGTAAACTCCCCTCTTCTCAACAATGTCCGAACATTTCAAGTCCCAATTCCTATCGATACATTCCTTTTCTTTGTTTTTTTCCTGCTGATTACCATTCCGTTGTGCTAGGACTTCGCATGTTGAGGGCGGCGGAATCCTTGCCTCTCGCGCTGCCGGATCTTATACTCGCCCCTGTGGATTTGAGTCACGTATTTTTCAGAATTCATTCTCATGTCTGTATCCGTCATGGTTTCGTGGGATAAATAATTAAAGTGGTTTCCCGTTGCCTTCCTCGTGTATAGTTTTATAACGTGAGACCATCACTTTAAAAAGGCAACCCCTCCGTAATCAGACGTCTTTGTAGCCGCCTCACTGAGGGAACGACGTAGCGAGGACTACTATCCTTCGACCTATTTAGCATTGGTGGCCTTACCAGAAGAAATGACAATCATCATCACTCCCGCCAGCAGAGCTCTCGAGAGGGTCATCTGACACGCAGGTCCTTCCACCACTTAAAGGTTGTTGCCCATGGGGAGGGGATAAAGACAAAAGGAATGAAAAATATCCAACGATATTTTCCATTACGTAAAACACCAAATAATCTATTTATTTATTATTCCATACTAAATCTACCAAGTCAATTCAACCAAATCATCTTTTATTAATTATTGGTTAAGAATTATATGAAAGTCTTCCTGCATCACTCGGATCCAAATATTTTAAACTACGAAGGCACATTTTTAAACATACAAATGGTCTTGAGTAATGTATCAGAATCCCCAATCTCTGCCCTCCCTGGGAGAAGCGTAATGTATACATATTAAACCATGTACATGAAAATTTTAATAGAGATCCATCGTTTCTTGGTTTCCATTGTCACCTAGATTTGCGTAGGTACTGCTAGAGAAGATCCCGCAATGCTTAAAATTATTGCTTACAAAAATAATTGCTCAGAAGTCGGTCAGTGCGAAATTATAGTGTGTGTAATGAGTAGGTGATTAACGAAATATGTAGGGGAAGGAGATGGAAGAGATATCACGGATGATCGATACCTTAGGGCGCTTAATTCTAGGGAAGAGAAGGAGCAGGGAGTACACGGGTAGAAGGAAAACGTTTCAGAAGATAAGGAAAAATCCAAAATGCATGATATTCATCAAAAAGGAATCGAATTATCTTTCCTTTGGGCCACAGAACCTTTACGGCATTTTCAGTTGTGTTTGCTATATATTTTTTTTAATTTGTGATTTCCGGCGCTAACTACATATTCTAATGGCAGTCTCACCAGATACACATATTTGTTTTCATTAATATAGCGTATGGCTCATCGCGTAATGAAATAGTAAAAATATATTCAGTCAGTGGTCTATCCAAACTATGCGACCGAAAGAATACGTGAGGAAATAATGAGTTATATGTCCAACGCGCAAGCGATTTCTTTCTCTTCATACGCTCACTTTAGCAATGCAGTTTTAAATCTGCGATGCCGTAATTAGTGTTCTCAGGGTTATATTAATAAAATATATCTAAACAAGTGCAACAAAGTTAAAGATGAATGTCAAACAAACATGCAACGAACACGCAAACATATAACACGAACTGCAAAACAATACATTCAAACGCGATTACTTTGTTAAATCCCTTAATTATTCAACCACATTCGCCATTGATACTGCATTTTTGTTCTAATATTATTCCCTCTTACTGTAATTGGTAATATAATACGAGAAATGAAAGTTTTACCCTCCAATTCACCAACGACAAAAAATATTTATCAGTAATCATTTTTTTTATTTTACAGCTGAATCCATCCCACCGATGAAAATAAATGAATAAACGTTATCAGCTGTTAGTGGATCTGATAGAAATAGTGATGAGTGACTACCAAATAGTTGAATGTTGATCAATAAAAGTTAGACGGGACCGGGTAATTGTGACGCGATTTTTGGGCATTTGAATGCCACATTGCGAGCTTTTGGGTTATATTGTACATTTCAGAAGAAAAACTACATTGATTTTACAATGACGTATCCCGTATATCTCGCACTTAACGATGGTATAAATACGGCGATTACCGATTAATTACACTTAGAGCTCTTTTATCTACTGCATTTTCCATTGAGTCTTATCACTCAGCAATTAAATAATCTCTAACTGCTTACTAAATTCAAGCTCCTGTCACGATTGAAAAAATAAGTAGATGTGCATAGAACTACATCCAAAATTTTGTTTTTTTTTATTGAAGAATTAAAGCGTATTTAATTTTGTTTTGTTTTTGCATTGTTTTTTTTATTGAAAAATTAAAGAGCATTTAGTGTTGCATTCGTCAGCGAAAAACCAATATTAGTAGTTATTCATTTTAACATAATTTATCGAGTATAATTTTAAAAGGCACGTTTAATCCCTCTATCAACAGTTTAATGAAATTTTGCATTGAGCTTCATCTCTTTAATGAGTGATTTGCTCCATAAGCTCTCGGAAATTGCGTCACGTATTATAATTGAATATCACGGTTATCAATTTTCCTTCATAAACTGCGAATTTCGTGATCGTGGAGCGTAATGAGCAGACCCAAGCGTCATATGCTACGTGAGATTTCAATCCCGTTGAAAGAAATACACGCAATTGATAACAGAAACTCGGTGCTCGATATCCACTCTACATACACAAGACCTATAAAAAAATAAGCCATGGAGGAAACTTTGGTAAATGGGTAAACATGATACCCTTGCCATCCATCAAAGGATATCCCTACCCTTTCTTTGCGAGAATGATTGGCTCCACTAGATGAACCATTCGCGATTTCACGACCTTGTCCCCGTATAAAAGATCAAAGGCGACCTCCATTCCATGTAAATATGACGTTGGTGTAAAATCCAGACCAATCGTTCAGATAGAGTAAAAGAGAATACAAAGGTAGCCTGTTAACTTCTTATGGAGAAATAATGTTCGTCTGACAGCTCCATTTGTTTTCAGCAGAACACACCATTCGACCGATATCGGGATTCGTTTTTTTTCCAAAAATCTTATTTAAAATATTTGCTACCCAGACAGTATTATTATTAATATTTATTTTGGATTATTTCTGATTTTTTTAATCAATACTTTTTGCTGATTAATCATTAATGAGGTCATACTTGAAATATAAAATAGGTATTTCATCGAGAAACCATGAAGGAAGGAGGGGATTGGTAAGTAAAAGGATGGTTTATAGTTCTGCAGCAAACCAATCCTCGGATTGACCGATTACCAATGATGATGAGATACTGAGATGATTCGATTTTCCCACTTAAGTACCATAGAAAACGTCTTCCGACGAATATGAACGTTTTGGAATAGACCATTTAGTTATACTAAATGCTTTCTTTTCATATACAAGACAAACTAGTCCAGAGAACGCCCAAAGATGGGACTTTTCAGCTTATGGACAAATAAAGAGAAAATGTTTGATGCTAGAAGATTAACATTTAGCAAGAGTATAATAATAAAACTAAAATAAATTTCGAAAAGTAAACTACAATAAAGTCCCACATTGGAATATCAAGACAAGTTGCATGCAATATAGTATAAGAATAGCAGCTCTTTGCAATTTTTTTAAGCCGTTATATTTTAAATAACAGTTTTGCAGTTAAATTTGGTTAGTAATAAGTTTCTTATGTAATCACATAGTTTAATCTTTCATACCTTTGCTAATAAATTCCTGCACATGAAGAAACGCATATTGATGAATTTATTTAACATTGAATTTACAAATGCATTTTTGTTATGGAAGTGACCGTAAAATGTGATAACATTTTATTTTCATATGGGTGATAGAAAAAGGGTATTTAATTTAGCGATATTCACGTCATTCACATACAACTGTGGACGAAAAAATAGTAAACCTCATCAAATATATCTGCTCATTGATCCTATTATTTTATTTATTAACGTGTTATAGTCGGATCAAGAATTTCATCACTGTAATTCCTGCAAGAGCTGAAAGGGACACATTTCTGCGCCATACTCCTATTGAAACACATCAAGGCTGAGAATCACGTTTTATTACTCATATGCATTTTCCAAAGAAAAGATGACATAGGGTATTTATTTATTAGTTTTTATTTTATGAAAAACATCCCAGTTGTACACCTAAAATTAATATTTCCAACTTAAATAGGTTTTATCACAATAGAAAAATACAAAACTTACGAGGACGTAACTCATGCAATGGTGAGCCAGTAACACTGAAGTATGAGCATTCCCATTCGGTACGACAGAATTAACGGTCAGAGGATGGAAGGATTAGTCATTATTAATCTGTTTTACCTCCAGAATAAGCTTTACTGAGGATAAATCTTAAACGATACCCTGATTCCTTTGTTACGGCCCACTCAGCCGTAGCCTATTTTTTCCAATTTCCTTCATCACAACAAGATCCCTAATTTATTGAACCCATTTCTGAAATACAAAATCCGCAGTTACTAACATTGAACTTTCAATGACATCCTAAAATCATTCCCCGCCTTCAGAATCAAATTTCAAGCTCCGCTCCGCCTCCGTTTTGCACGCCTGCAAAGTTGGAAGCTCTAGGAAGAAATCGACAAGTTTGAGGTGAGAGTGCAAATGAGTGTGACAAGAGATGGAATATGAGAGCGTCATAATTAGCGTACGTGATTTTTTTAGGGAGCATGGTCGAGAAGGGGATTAAAAATAATGAATTTGAAGCGAGGAAGAGAGGAGGAAGGAGAAGGCGAGAGGATGAGACCGGACGAAAGGGGGAGTTGAGTTATGCGTCGCAACATCCCCGCTCTCTTCGTCCGCCCTAAGGGTTGGTTGTTAGCTGACCCCTCCCTCCCTCTCTCTCTCTTACTCTCCCTCTCTCTCCCTCCCTCTTTCATTATTCACTAATGAGAGAACGAAACTCAAATCCCGAAATAATAACTAACTTTATTTCTTTGCTTGTCTTGGATTTTTAATATGTTCTCAGTTCTTGCATGTTTTACCGATCCGAGCCATAGGTATATCCTCAAAGAAAAGTTAGCAAAAAAATTGATGCCACACTGACGGTTTTCATTTAAAATTTCAGACAGCGGAGGGGTGGCAAAATATGATTAAGAGTCACTTTTGATAGTTAAAAAGGTGAAAAATAAATCGTTATATGAGAGGAAATAACTCGTATTGGGTCAGTATAAAAATGGACCATCATTAATACAGGTAATTGCTGATTTTTAGAATAAAAGATTGTTCATTTTCAGTTTTTTTTATAAGAATGATTATCAACCGTGTTATTTCAAGTCTTTCTCTTGTTAAATAATTAATAATTCAATAAAATAGTGTGTCAGTACAAAAACCTAACATATTTAATAGGAATTATAGGTATTCGTGTGCACCATTCAATAATTTTTTCATTGCTTCCTTCAAAGTTTATCAAGTTTTAATTTGTCGTTTTTCATTTCAAGCCTTTAAAATGATAAATAATTAATTATATACCTAGAAGTTACTTAAATTTGCTAATATGGTTGCTTAAATGGCTAATATTCAAATATGTATAAGACCTTGCACGTTTCTACAGTTTTATAAAACTCACCATGCGACCAGTTTTACCTCAATAACGATGCCAAGAGTACATAAAGTGAAACCGAAGCCAGAGTATATTTAATAAAACTGTGGAAGATAACGAAAGATTCAGCTACGGGCTAAGAAATATGTTGTGCCTAAGGCAGCCTATATTGGTACTTTTATAATAATATTTGCATCCCGATAAAACCCTAAAATCATTAACAAGTTTAACTTCGGTAGTAGGTAATTTTACGTTTACTTTAGTTTCCCTGAAGTATAGGTAGTAGGTACATATCGTAATCTCTCCACGCTGACACACGATGGGCACATTTCAAGAAAATATATGATCTCATTCAGGAAGTTTCCAGTTCCTTTGGAGAAGAATAACTTTCCATTCACCACTCCTACAGCATCATATTCGTATCTAGAAGTCTTCGCAAAAGTTGTTTGGGACTACATATGGGTGCGCGTGCATTGAGAACTTTTTCTATGGGCATAAATTAGACATTTATTAATTTTTAAAGATAGAAGTCTCTTTCAGTTTCAGTTTGAAACTATTTACTATATTAGTTTTTAACGCAATTTCTCCAGAATATCTGATGCGCGTGAGGGAGAAGTTATTCTAATTGCATCGCCAATTTCGGCGCTAAATTGGATTGATGTTCCTTTTTGGTGAAATGGTTCAAGAGTAACGGCAGAGGTTTGTCGTCTATTCTAGTGTGAAGAAGTATTCTACTGAAAATCTTATTGAAATGCACATCTGAATCTTTTTTTTTTAATGGAGTGCGCTGCTGAGAACTTCAGTGCCTCTTACATATTATTCTCTCGTCTCTTGATTTGGTTTCCTCCACAATCCTTCCTTTGTGGTAAGCAACGTCTTGCATGTGTACCTACTCGTAACTCGAGATAACCTACCGAGGCGACCGGCGGTTGGGAGCAGCGCCACTCTTGTCATCTCATCGAGTCCACCGCGACGACCGACCTCCCCGTCGGGAGAGGGAGATACTAATTGAACCTGTTATCCCTTCCTATGCCCCTCGGTGGAAGAGGATGCGAGTATGTTACTAATGTTTCCCGGTTGTGTAAGGCTCAAGCATAGCGGCAGAAAAATGGTGTCTATACCAGAAGTATTCTCTCGAAGAAAATTATTTTCTTCCACCAACACGGGAAGCTTTAATCAAGCCGAAGTTAAACCGTTAGTGAGGAGCGTCCCGGCCACTAAATTTTTTTTTCGCAGAAATGCCGAGTTCATTTCAAACTTATAAAATGTTCTGTGCCTAAGAGAGAGCTAGAGACAGTAAACAGATTATTTTAGGTCACAATTACTTTGAGTCTTGAGTCAAAACTTTCATTCGTAAAATTGGACATGATATAATTCAAAAACAAATTCGTGCTTTGAAAGAACTTGAAGTGATTACGATGAAGGACGCGGAGTTTTTGCTAACTAGGATTTACTAGAAAGAATATGGAAAGTAAATTTTTGATCCGTTCACACCCAATTTCTTATTTAAACATTAATTTAGGGTAAAACTGTAGAGAATACAAGAAGACTTTCTAAAAGAAGACTGCAGAAAAAGAGAAAGAAAACATTTTCTCTTGAGCTGTGAAATTTCTCTTTTGTGAAATATTGGTTCTCCAATTCTTCGATGTAAAAAAGGTAGCAAATTAGATTCTGCAATGAAATTCGTGAATAGACTTGAGATTTAAAAGTATCTTAGAAATATTTTAATCTCCAATTGAAAAAAAAGACGTGCATTAGCATTATGATAAAAATTTCCGAAATGAAGCATTTTCCCAAAGTAGAACGGAGGACTAGCACTGATCCTCGGGCTTGTTTCAAGGAAAATAAAACTCAGATTGATGAGTTAGAAGGTATTTCAAAATGATATCGTATTACCATTACTTCGAATTACATAATGGTGGTTGGTGGTAAGCAGTATGGTTTATAAACATTTCCTTTGGATTTATACTCGGCATCCATTCGTGCACTAAATTTTTAAAATTGAGTCATTAACATGAATAGGAAAAACCAGAGCTTTAAAAAGGACCAATGAAGACTCAAACGACTAGTTTAACCCCAATGAAATGTTCTGAGGGAAATAGAAAATACAAATGATAAAAAAAAACATTATAGTGCCCCGAACGGAGAAAGCTCCTAACAGCAACTTTAATGGTTCATGAAATATTTAAGCGTTACCCAGAAAGGCAGTCGAGGTGGTCGGTAAGAGGTAATTATTTGTGAAGTTCACCCAAGAAGCATTTACGAAGGACATAAAGCGACTAAAATATTCCATGAAAAATCATTAAGGCTGATGTTACGGCAATGAAAGATAACGTAGATCCGCCTACTGTGTGTGCGGCAGCTCGCAATAGTTTGGCAATAAAGATAGTGTGTGTGCGCGCGAGAACGTCCGTGGACCAACGTAATAACAGGTAACTCTGAGGACGAAAGTCCACAAAACTCTGGCGATTGAAACTTTGAAACTTCCGCTCCGACATCACGGTCTCTTCAATGTCTTACAAACCTTACTCCTCCCACCCCCGGTACCCCCTTGTCCCCTCCCCCTGGTCGACTTCCACCCAGTTCATGCGATCCTACTGATGCTCCCTTCGCGCCAACTCACTTCTCTTAACCCCCCCATGCGGGAATCATTGCCCACCCACTGTCAGAATATCCACGAGTTTCCCCAGCCGGTTTCCAATGCTGCGAGTGGATCCTTGTCTTGCGTCTGGAGTTAGACGCTTGTGCATGCGGCAAGCCACTACGCCCAACGAACGTCAATCTAGCATAGTGGAAAGACGAAGGCGGGCAGACGACTTCCACGAGGTTCACAATGCAAATTCTGGGGTTCTCACTATTCGGGATTACCCTTCTCACGCTATTAAACAGAAATATAATATTCTATTTTTAACGATCGCAGCCATACGTACTCTGTAATAATTCGCCAATATTAGCTAGCTGAAGTACCAAACTATTACCTTAAATATTTTTTTTCTCTTCAGGCAGTGAAAATTTTAAAATATTCCGGCTTCTCAAATATAGCATCCCAGTCGACCCCCATAAAATTATGAAATATTGCTATGACATTAATGAGAGAATGTGTGTCAGCCAACAATTTGAGCATCTAGGAAAAAATTACATTTCTTCTTTGAATGTGAGTAACATGCGCTTAAAGACGAAAGGGCTGTTATACTGTAAATAGAGTTACTTGAAAAAGAAGTCAACTACGAAAAAAATTATAGGAAGACGGTTGATCCCAGCAGTTTCATTTTTCATAATTTTCCACATTCTACAGAACTTCAGCCAAATACATTCAACTGAAATTATTCAGCTTTAAGGAGTTTTTAAAAGGCAGATCAAGGGGAGAGATGAAATATTGTTATACAGTTATCAATGTGAAGCAGTGTGTAAGCAAATACTGGATGATACTATCAAGACTTCTCACAAAGGAGTTTGCAGGAAAAAGGTCAAGCAAATATTCCTCTAGGCTTCTGAAAATAAGGTTTAGCCCGTAGTCAAATACTGACCCAGGGATTTTCCTCATTCCAACCTCCACCGTTCTCCACGAAGCAAACTTGCGAGATGCTAATGGCATCATCTGTTGACGCTTCTCGAGACAATGCATTACGATTCATCATCGTAATCTCACATGAGCCGTCGCCACTGTTTCCCTCAAAACCTCCCGCTGATGCCTTTTCCCTGTGGCACCCTTATCCCTCCTCCGCCCCACGCCTATAACGCCTCACTCCCCCCCCCTCCCTCCATCTTATCTTCCGACTCCACCTCTACTCTCCGTTGCACGCTCGTCCGGAAAGTCTGTTATTCGCCAACCTCCTTCTCCCTGCTCCTTCTCTCTCTCGAACCCCTTTGTATCCTCCTCTCTCCATTCCATCTCTCCCTCCTTCGCACAGTCCTCTGAACACAGCCTTCCCTTTGCCTTTGCCCTCCTCTCTCTCTTTGCCCCCTTCCTTCACATTTTCGTCACAACCCGCAGTTGCATCCCCCGGCGTTCCCCATTTCTGTCCGGTCAACATCCTTCCTCCCCGCATTTCTTTCTCCGCCTTTTTCCCTCTTCCAATATATTTCGCTCCATTATTTCGTTTCGCCTCCTTTAACTCGACTCTTTATCTTTTCCCATTTTTTTCTACCACTGCCCCCCATCACTACCCTCCTCCCCTGCTTCCCTCGACATCTCTTGCCCCGAACGAACTCTTTGCCATTTCCCTCTCTTTCTACTGTTTCTCCAGAAATTTCACCACGCCCCCTACTAATCTTTCCCTCACTCTCTTCCTTTAGCACTGCCGCCATTCACCGTCTTATGCATTTGTCTTAATGCTCCCGGTACCACTTCCAACATAATCTCCAAATAAAATGCGCAGGACTTAGAGAAATACTAGATTTCAAATTTTTTTAAAATGTATCATGCAAAAGTCGGTCTGCATATATTACTCTCAAGAATCTTCCGAGTACCTCAAATACTTATTTCAATTACAGTTTCAACCATTTATCCAATTAAATCCATCCCATTATAATTAAAGAACGAAAATGTCCAAATTTGCCAAGTGTAGTTGATTTCAACGCCTCCATTTTTTTCCACAAGAGTAATCCCTAAACTATTATCGAATTAGGCTTCCAGAGAGGTGTAGTTGTTTTGCCACACACATGTTTCACTTCATACCTGCCATGATTACTTTTTCACAGCATGAGTTATTTTTTTTGGTATTTTTCGAATGATTGATTGAAGAAAGGTTTCCTACACAGGGAAATGCATAATTTTTGCTTCAAAATTATATTGGCGTGATTGTATGGTTTTAATTTCTTTTATTAATCTAATTATGATATTCACAATCATATAAGCGTCATTGTATAATTTTAATTTGTTTCCTGAATGTAATTACGATCGAGCACATTATTACCACCATCTTGCTCATAGGTTTTTCTCCTATTATTTAAAATATGTTTTCGAGTTCCTATCCTTCAGGTTACTAGAAATGTCTCAGAAGAGAATGTTCAAGTTGGGTGGGCGTCTGTAACATCTCTGAAAACTCTACCCAACAATAACCCGTCTCTCTCTCAGAAACCCGTCACAACACCTCCAACACATACACAACAGTGATGCCGAAAACCACGCTGCAAAACATGCCCAATCTTTCGCTCCATCACCACCTTCAAA
>LYUA01000645.1:456609-467415 GCA_002093875.1 Calopteryx splendens
AGGGGGGGGGGGGGGGGGGGGGGGAAAGGGTCGGGAGGGGGAGGAGGTGAGGCGGAGGAGGGAAGGGTGCGGAGTTTGTCGACGGGAAAGGTAAGGGGAGGGGGGGACGTAGAGAGATGCGGAGGGAAGGTTTTGAGTGAGGGTGAGGGGAGAAAAATTCGAGGGCGGCTATGTGTGTTGGTGGGAGGGTGGCGTGAGGGAGGGGGTTGTGCGGAGGGCGGGGACCCGGAGGGTGGAAGGGGAGGGGGGGAGGAGGAATAGGGTGAGAGAGAGGGATCAATAGGATTCGTCCGGATGCTTGAAGGGGTGAAGAGATCGTGATGTAAAAAGGACTCGGTGCGGGAAGGGTTGGTGGGAAGAAAAAGAGAGGGGAAAGAAGTTTGTGGAGTGGTGTGCGGGAGGAGAAAATGCACGAGGGAAGCGAAGGAAAACGGGGTGCGCAAACGTCTTCGTTTGACGGGGCGAAGGTGACATCGCGAAATGCCTTCCGGCCTCGAGGCTAATGTCGAGCGTTCTCAGTCGGCTCCAATTCGCAAACAATTAAGAAACTCGAGCTAACAAAACCCAAGGAATACCGAAGAAAATATATAAATCGCCGAAATAGAGGAGGGAGTACCAAAAAAACCCGAGAAAAGAGAACAAAGAAATTCTTTAGAGTTGGGAGATGGGAAGAAAGGAGTGAGGATGAATAGCGAGGGTGGAATAAGTAGTCAAGATTGAAAACGGAAATACGGAAGAAAGGAAGGGTGAGCGTTGGGTTGAAGGGTTGCGAGAGGAAGAAGAGAGACTAAGTTAAGAGGCGTGAGAGGGGAGACCGTCAGAGTGATAGTTGAAATTTACAACGCAAAGGGAATTAGATAGGTTTCTTTTTAAGATAAGGGCTATAAATGTCGCAGAATAGAAAACGGCCCCGAATAAGATTCATGCACGATCACCTACCTCCGCCAATGGGTGGACTGAAAGGCGATGAAACATAGTTATGTCTATTCAAACAGACAAAGTCAGGAGACCCCAATTCACTTCACTAGAGAGGACATTTACAGCCCATATCTTACATCGCAGGAAATTGATGGAACTTTATCCCAAAACCTTAACTACCAATTTATCCTACAAGAGAAAACTAACCCCAGACATCTTAAAAGATGATACACATCAAAGGCACTAGGTTCACCAGGTGTCCCTTTTCGTTGATCTATCGTCTTTTGAATCCTTATATGTTCTATTTATGATAGATATAGGTTTTACAGGTAAAGAAGCACCATTTTTCTCTCTGTGAACCTCTGCGTTTTGCCGATTCATAAAATATAAAGCAGCTATTTTCAGTGGATCAACCCGTATCGACCTCATTTTTAAGTGTGTAAGACACAAAAACAAAAGCTTAGTCGCTTTTGTCCTTTTAAAAAGATCAGTACCAAAATGTTAAGAGTGTTATTAACATAGCTGTTTATTATTCCCTGTATGAATCCACAACATTCACTCATTCGTAAAGAAAAATATTGCCAATTAAATCATTCGTCAATATTTTTTAAATGACTAGTGAGTATTGAAATGCCCGATGTTGCTCTTGAACGGCAATTTCGATTAACCTAACGAAAATAAAACAATAAAGATCATCAGTGCGCAGTAAACAAAACCACGTTCAATGTAAGAATAGACATAAAATGAGGAAAATGTAAAGTAGAGGAGTCTTAATGAAAATGCGTACAATGAAGCTTTATTCACACAGGAATTATTGACATATCCCTTAGGTATTACTGTTAATGTTGTCATATTAACAAGACGTTCATTACATTTTGTCATTCGAATAGCATTCGTAGCACATCATGCTTTCTCTTTTGCGTGCTTCCATACTGTTTCTTTGCCATTAATTAACCTTTAAGATAAAAACGTCCGTTTCCATTAAACAGAATTTTTATATTTTCTTGTGTGAAGAAATGATTCCGTCTGCCTCCTCTGAGAAAAACCCTATGTATCAGGCGAATCTAAGCAACATTTTTCCTTGTCACGCCATATGAATTTCGAATATTATGTACTTCAATCCAATTACCCTAAACCTCTTCTTAAAATGACTTCCAACTCGAGCATCGTGAGTTTTATTAGGATAGCTTAACTTTTGCCATACGCTTTATTTAATATCGTTTTCTAATATCATAGCCCTTCCATGAGGCTTACGAGAGACTTAATTGGATGTATTGCTGCCAACTCCTAAAGCCGTGTCCAAATTCAGAGATTAGGTGGCCAAAGTTCCCTTCGAAGGGATAGAGCCATCTCTGAGGGTGTCCGAATTCGTTAGGTAACAATTAGTCACCGAATTTAGGTAAAATTCGTTGCCGTGAGCGACGGGAACAACAAGTGTATCCTTTTGCGACGCCATCTTGGGAATCATAATCCCATAATTCGTAGGGTTCTGTTTGGAATGTAAAATAAAATATCATTGCCATGGTACCGTACACCCAAAAGCAAATACTGAGCTTCGTTTGTTTGGAAGAACCTCTTCCACGAAGTAGGTGTCGACACAATAGATCTCGTCCAAATTTGTCCTCCATTTAGTCATCATTTGACTAACTGAACATGTCTATTTCCTCATGCCCAATGAATTCGGACACGGCTCAAAAGACAAACACTCGATATTTAGCATTTCAGACGCAACGGAGTCAGAGAAATAATCTACACCGCATATATGCAGGGATCCTTAGTGGAGAGAAGGGGGATGGTTCGAAGGCAGCGTGAGAAAGTGCGTTCGGTGAACAGCTTGACATCGGGGAAGGAATTGGTGGAATAATAAGATTTTGAAGGAGGAAACTGCAAGGAGGGAACATTCGCCTCCTGTTAAAGGAGACGAAGAGGCGGGGAAAGAGAGTGGGCGGAGAGGAAATTTGAAGGCAAATGGAAGGAGAGAGAGAGTTCGAGAAGGCCACTTAAAATTGGTGAGCGGATAAGTCTGTACGGGAGAAAGGATGAAAGGTAAATGTTTTCTTTCAGTAAGCCGTGAGAAAACGAGGGAAGTAAGACAATCGATTGACATCTTATTTTCAGGCCTTCGATGGATGAGTTCAACATTACTGCTAGAACGTTTCCCGGACATCAATATGCATATCAGGCCATTATTACGTATTCCTCTTTTAGAAAGTTCTTATTTTACATCGAAATCCCTGAATTGACTATTCTAATCTTACATGAAGACATGACGCCAGTCTATGCTCTAATAACACTGGAAAGTTTGTCAAGTATCGAATTTGTCGTAGGTACTATATAAATGGAGCTTCAAACATAGCCCTGAATCACCGTAGAGTTCCAATTAACGTAGTTCAATATACGAATCCGCCATAGACATTTCGAAATACCTACAATATGAATAACACGGGGGTTTTTATTACATGACTGATGAAAACATAAATAAAATTCGAATAAATGGCTTTTCTCATTGCACATTTCTATACGGGATAAAGATTAACATTTGATTTACTTATATATAGGACTATGAAAATGTCCAATGAGTCCGTGGAATGAGGAAGTGGAATAAATGTCGATAAATGCCTTATGTGATCAAGCGCATAATATTGATATTTTTATATATGAATTTATTATATAAGCCTTAACGGAGTATATATTAATATAATGTTACAAATAATTAAATTCCATAATTAAATGTCCTGTGAGTAATCAATTCAAAATCTCTTAACCATTATTAATATTTTCTAAGAATCCTTTAGCATAACTTTTCATCAAACGTGGAAATTAATTAACTACCAAAAATCATTATCATAGCAATCGAAAACTAATAACATTAGAATCATGATTTTATCCTTATCACTGTAGGCTGCTCCAGTTCCCGAAGTCCATTTGACGTTTAGCATCCGATCATAAAAATACGAACAAGATCCTGAAAATGGGAATATAAATATTTTTCCCTCTGAAAAATGAGTAAACACGCTCAAAGCTCAGCCGAGCTTAGCGCTGCCCCGCACAGCTTACCAGATGTCATCGGCTTGCAGGGTGATGGTGAGACGGATGCTGGATGGAAGGGAAGAGAAGAGTTTAAACCACTACTGGCAAGGGTCGTGGGCGGAGATTGGGAAGGGAATAAAGAAAGAGGCCGTGACGGCGTTGATTTCGAATCGTGGCGAAGTAGCAGCGGCGTAGGTGGGATAATGACCTGAAGATGGGCTATTAAGTTCCCCAAAGCGTTGGGTTCGCAAGTAATCAGGCCACGTAGGAGTGTGGAATGGGGTGAGTCGAGTTCCCTCGGCTGCAGCACAATAGCTCCGACCTAACCTCTCCCTCTTCTCACCCCAGCTTCCCAGGCCCGAAAAGGTCCTACTCGCCCACAACACCGCCCCCCCCACCCACATCCTCGCTCACCTTTTTCTTCACCCTCCACCTCCTCCCTCCCTCTCGTACGCCTCCGACGCACTTCAGCAAAAACAGTGAGAAAAATCTATCAGCACAGTAAAATCGAATAAAATGATGAAGAAATGAGATTATAGAGCTCGATTCGAAGTAAGTAATATCTTGCGTGTTTCCAGACGAAATGCACGGAGAGTGGAATCTCTCTCTTGAGCCGCCGAACGTGTGTCGGAAGTATGTAGTGACCAGAAAAAGTACAGACTGCGGAATGGGCTATGGAGTATACAAGACACTGTGTGGGCCCTTTAGGGTGACCACGAACAGTTTAACTCGATCAGACATCACGAAACCGAGCGACTACGTTCTCTCCGGGGAAATACGAAACCGTGATTTTCCTTCCGCTTACCTTTACTTTACTAAGGTAAGCTGAAGAATCTCTATGCTAGCCTTTTTGACATTTAGTTCGCGGAAGAAAGAGGAAGACTCCAGTGCTGTTAAAGTGGAACTTCGTGTTTTTTATTGCGCGAGGGCGGAAAAATTTCCATATTCGAGAGAGATTTATAAATCCGGCAAAGTATAATGGTGGAGGTTCCCATGAAATGTTAATGTTCCTTAATTAAGTACTCTTCCAAAAAGCCAACTAATTGCCAGTCCAATGGTCAAAAGCGTGAACCTCACCAAAGGCAATGGAATCTATCATGATTTTTCAAACTTGCCGACATACCTATTGCCACACTCTTCGCGTGGTCACCAGCGGGTTTAAGATGAACACATAATATTTCGATAATATTTTTTTTATTATGTCAACCATAAATTTTTCCCGCACATATTAATATTCCATACTAACGCGATCGCTCAGCTGACCCGCGTCCACGCCTCCGGGAAAGGTCTGAGAACCACGGCCAAAAGAGCAAGTAGAAAATAACCCGATAAAATTCACGTACCGAAAATAAGCCATCGCTCAAGTTCTGCGACAATTAATCGCAAAAGTCTTTCTCAGCGGTCGCCTGTCCCCGTGATTCGACTCCTCTCAGTTTTTTTTTATAAATTAACTTCTAGCAGACAAATTAATACTGAGGCCATGAAAGTATGTTTGGAAATAAACTAAATTATGTATGCAATAAGGGCACATTTTAGGAATATAGTTTAATTTTTTAGACATTCCCATAGCAAGGCCGTTGGGTCGTTCGAGGTGGATTTGAGAATTTCGAAATCTTTCCCTCTGTTGGTTTCCAACTCGGACGAATGGATTTCCGCTGTTCGCATTTATCGCGCGGCTTGATTGACAGGAGACGCTTGATTAATCATCCCCCCTCTCCTCCCTCGGATCCTTTCACCATTCGATTGAAGAGAGGGCCTCCGAGGGGGAACTATTTTTAAAAATGCGCAACCTGTCCGCACACTCACCCTTCCAAAGAATCCTTAACGTGGTCGCATTGAGCGATTGGATCTTCGCAGCACATAAGAGCGACAGTATGGAAAGTACCTGCGCGAAATGCGATCGACCTCTATCTGCGCCCCTCTCCGAAGAGACTGCCAAAATTGATCGCAACTGGCCAAATGTATTTTTCGTCGTGTGCACGACCTATTACCCGACGTGTAGCTTACGACGAACACGCTTGAATAGAGACGTGGGACCTTCGGTAGGTTTTTTTTTCGTTTCAGCGGTAGCCTGCGATGTAACGCAATTATAAGATCACGGTGATGAACGAATCACGTTTTTTTATCAAATTCGAAGCGAATTAGCAATCACTGATATAAATGGTATGGGGTGGAATGAAATAAAAACGATAACTGGATTGAAGTAAACCTGTACCCATTGCCAAGATAACCATTTCATCAAATGAAAAGACACACCGTTGGTAACTGTCCCCTCACTCTCAGATTCAATAGAGCACATTACTGATAAATACACAACTAGAAAATTATTCTCCTCCAAAAATTTCACTCAATAATATAGGTTCAGATTTTTACATTAAAAATCTTTTATTCTTGCAATTAGTTTGAATTTACGATTGACTTTAATATGCATTTTTAACGATTTTTTAAATAATTTAAAATAACTAATGAGATGTATATTACTACCAAAAGAACCATTGAAATCAACCTGAAGATCGGTTTGGTAGGTGAGGTGATACTAAGCCCTTTGGCATGTGAAATTCACACATCAGGTTAGGGAGTTCCTTCCCCTATGTTGCCTCCACTAACTAAGACTTAAGATAGCTAATTACTATCCATGACAACCACCAAAATTGCACAGATCATAGGTACATACCTTGATGATAAAACTCTTTTAAGTTTAAAATTAGGTATAATTGTCATAATTCTAAGATGGACGATCATATATCAATTATGAAATAACTATAGCACTACAGAGTGAAATATATTATTCAGGACTATACTTTAAATTATATTTATCATTAATTAAATGCTTGTAATCTGAAGTATGATCTACAACCTCGCACATTAAAAAGCAAAAGTACATCCGTATAGTATAAAACCAATAACTGGAGTCATTAAAAAACATTCTGTTAAGAGAGAGGAGAGAAAAAGGTTTTTTAACAGCACTTATAATAAAGGATGGAAAAAAAGCTGGACAGGGAGAAAGATAGTGAAGGGTTTCACATATGTAACGGGAAGTGAAGAACTTGGTGGGGCAATCCGAAGAAGACAGAAACATTAGATAGAAAAGTTATTGAAATGTGGCAGAAAGTTTAAAGCTGTTTAATTATAGAGTACTATAGTTAACTGAGGAAGAGGGGGGAAGAAATTAGACATTATGATGGCCGTGAAGAGGAAGAACTAGGAAGAACTAGAGAGGAACTCTAAGAAGAAGTGAAGAAGGCAATAGCGTAAAGCAAAAGTAGTTGAAATTGTGCAAAAGTGCATCATAAGCTCTCAAGGGTGGGCAATAATCTTCATGAGCTATCACAGACTAAAGTACCTCTACATCTTAGACTAACAACTTAATGAAAGAGTGTAACCTCGGTTGCCAAGTACCTTTTGTTTGAACATTTAAACAAGATTGCTAATTTGTCCATGTGATGATCTGAATGAAGGGGAATGGAATAAAAATCAAAATGTAGGATGGTATTATTTTGGGCATAACAATATTGTTTGATCCTATCCAGATAGAATTCTAAACATTCATGTCAAATGACTACATTTAATCGTGAAACAACATTGAGCAGGAATGACCTTTGAATGCTCTGCCCAGAAATATCTTTTACTACACTTCCATGACATGACATGGTAGTGAGCTGGGCTACTGTTCTCAGGGTTCAATTACATCTGATGCCTCTGGTTGCCCTCAGATTCACCATAGAACGGTTCCACCATTCCACCAACGGAACCATTCACCACGGGTACCAGACCTCCATTGAAAGCCTCAGAAGCCTAAGGGAAAGGAACTGTCCCCCCCTCCGTTGATTTGTGAATTTCGCACACCATTAGGCTGAGTGTTTGTGAGCTCTGCTCTCACCTATCAAAACCAACTTTGGGATTGATTACTCTGGTTTGGATGGTTGGAACTTCCTAAGTAGCTGCAGTACAATTACACTGCCCAGTCAGAGTTGCTTAAAAGAAATGTTAAACTAAAGAGTTCTCTTTTTTTATCATTACAGGTGCTTTTCTCATTCCCTACCTTATTATGCTGGCACTCGCTGGAAAACCCATGTATTTCTTGGAATTGGCTGTGGGGCAATTTGGAGGAGTAGGTCCTGTTGCAATGTGGAACTGCTGTCCAATTTCAAAAGGTTGGTAAAGTTTTGGAATCTGAAACAAATTATAAACATTGTTGCTTACTAGGATAATGCAAAAAATAATACACCCACTGAGAAAACACAAAGTCACAATCACATCTTTAATTTGAGAATTGAGTTAAATTTTCTCACAAAAGGGTATTTCAATAATTATATAAACTTTATTATGTGCCTTACATTGACAATATCAGGAAGCTAATCAAGAAATTTATGTAATTCATAATGTCAGCTACTTTTGGTAGTCCTAAAATCATTTTTATGTTTTAGGTGTTGGCTGCGCTATGGTGACAGTATCCCTGATAGTGTGCATCTACTACAATGTCATAATGTCATATACAGTATTCTACATGGTGGCCTCCTTTGCATCTGTGGTCCCTTGGAGTAAATGTGACCCAGAATGGGCAGATATGGAGACTTGTTACGTCAGAGGAGTTACACCAGTAAGTTTAACATAGTGATTAATATGCTCTGGGGATAAATTCAAAGTTGTATACATATCATTGGCTTGGAACTCTTTATATATTCACCAAATTGATCAGGAAAGAATTTTCATGACTGCAGATAACAAGACACACATGGCTCAACAGAATTAGAGAGAAGGGACTAAAATAAAATATTCAGACCCAAAATGAAATATTTATACTGTCAATTAAATTAATGCAATTGTTGGTATAACATGCAATGTGAAGAAATTGATGATAAAATTACAACTAACTCCAAAAGCTTTGCACATAAGTCAGAAGCTTGCATTGAATCAACCATCCACTGTAACCCCACCCAATCATATAGATAAGGGAACATGGACTTCGGTGAATAAGAATCCTCATCAGTAGTACATAAAATTGTGCAAAGTGATGAAAAGGGTTGGCAAATAGGCATAAAAATTTGGTAATAGTAGTAAATAAAGTTGAATAAGAAAATTCATGATATGCTGGGCATTATATAGGTATTCTCATCATGGGTGGCTTAATCTAAAGTAATTTTATGAACAATGAGTTATTTTAAATTGCTATTCTGATCATGAAAGACTCTTTCAGTTCTTAGAGAAGCCTACAACATTAATGCCTTTTTCACAAAAAAATTGGCTTTGAGAGAGAGTGCCATGAACAGCAGAATTTCAAAACAAATTATTAACAAACTAGAGAAATAATATCTTAAGAATGACATTGTAATGTTTCTTATTTATTATATCATATTAAATGTTTTAAGTACAAAATGGTGGCTTTCATTAACACAAGAATGCTGTTAAAATAATTTAAAGAAATAACCCGAAGGCTGTACTCTACTGGCAGACAAATGGAAAGTTAAAATCTCCTATTGAATGTGGGAAATAAAAAACAGTATTAAACTTTGGGAAACGTCAACAGCCTTATGACATTTTTAAACCAATGAATGCATCAATTTCTTAAAAAGTAGGGCATCAAGGAATTTTCAGAAATTCTTCCCGTATCTGTAGATTAAATTGTAGCGCATATCCAGGGTTTTCCTAACATCTAGTAGCCTTAGCTAGACATAAATTTCATGGGTCTGAAATTTTCACCTTTAATGATGAACAGAATATTACATGTTTCATATAGAGTCCCCCTCATTTTAAATGTACAATGGAATGTCATTTTCCAATTAATTCACATCCCAAACATGTTCTGTTTGAAATGAAATTTCTTATACTACATAATATAAGAACCCGGAGCATGCTTCTCCTTCTATTGTATTAGCCTAGAATAAATCATTAAATTAAATGTGCAACAGCTTGAAAATACTGCCTGAATCACCTCTTGTTGCCTCTTTAATCATTTGTATGGATAAGAAAGAACAAATTACCCAAATATCATAAGATTAGTCAGTTCTTTAAGTACTAAAAGCAAGAATGGCAACCCAATTTCATTTTTTTCATGCAGTTCACCGGTGAAATTCATGGAAGAGTCCAAAGAATATTTTTAACTGTTAAACTGAGGAAGCAAAATTACTGTGTAATAAATAGTTTCACTAAACATAGTATCTTTCCCAGCTCAATATTTTATGGTAATGCCTTTGCATAAAAGAATTTTTTTAATGAAATTTTTCTCCACAGGCTCACAACTCCAGTGCAGGGAATGGCACCATGTCAACTAATTCAACTTACAAAGAGACAGCAAGTCTACAGTACTGGGAGTAAGACATTATGAACTCAATTTCATGAACATGACAACAGCATGGATATTTTAATATTTAAAAAGCTTACACAAAAAACTTTGGAAAATTTAATAATTATGAGAGAGCTTAAGTATGTAGTAAAAGGGCATACATATTAATACATAGTAGGAAAGGAAGCATGTTGCACTGCTTAAAATTTGATTCAACACACTTAAAATTAGAATTCAATTTTTTCTATCATATTTGCAAGAAAACACTACACCAACCTCATCCTGTTAAAATAATAATTATTAGTCTTATCTCATGAGGAAAGAGTCTCAATATGCAGTCAAATAATTATTGGTTTAATTTAAATTTAAATCTAACCAAACTGAAATCAACTTTGATGACTTTCAAGTGGAAGCCAGTTCAGCAGAATTGATATGGCTTTACAAACATAAATACATATTGGGCAAATGTGCAATGGGTCAAAATAATAATAGAAATTACACAAAAATGCCATTTTTACCACTAAACTCATAGCCAAAGACTCACTTAAATCAGGAGCATATAATAATTTACAAAG
>LYUA01000645.1:511765-522250 GCA_002093875.1 Calopteryx splendens
CACAGCTTGGGTGAAGCTGAGGGTGCCAAGAGGCATCACCCGGAATCGAGCCTAGACCCTCCGGTGAATAGCTCAGCGCTCTACCCACTGGACTTCCGCGCCTCTTTAATAAATTCATAAGTAAGGTAAAATGAACTTGAGTTACAAGTATATTTTAAAATGTGACCCACGATCCGATCTATTCATGTTAATATACTTATCAAAATGGATAATTTTCTAAAAACAAGTACGTATCTAATGCAACGCAATACACAATGCAATTGAGCACAATGCACAGACATGGAACACGGGGATAGAAATTGCTTAATGGATGATGAAAGAAGGGGTGCTTGAAATCTTTCGATAATATTTCTATCCGGGATTAAGAAGTCAAGAGGTGCAGTCACGAGCGGTTTTCGAGGTTTGAACAACACTTTACGCCTAAATCGCGAACCGTTCATGGTTTTAACACGCGACTCCTTAGTCATTATTAGTGATTACCGAGGATGTCTAAATCTCAACGGCTTGTCACTGGGTCCTAAAGACAATAAGATTTTTTATTAACAGCAGTTCGTAAAGAGATGTGAGAAGAGCAATTCAAGCACAATATGCCACCCTTTAAATGGAAAATCAAACTATTAGCACCCTAAAACGATTTCATTGCGACTGACACCGCAGTCTGGTTTCTCTTTGTCTTTCTACCTTTGGATTCATTACACTCACATATATATTGATGTGCACCAATTATATCGGAAGTCTCAAGCTTCCCGCGAAGGAAGACAAAAACATTTTTTTTTGCTGATTTTTTTTTTGATAGACACCCTTTGAAAACAAAGCAGCTCGTGCAAGGTATGATAAGAAGCACGTATGATGTGTCACACGGTCACACATCATACGTGCTAAATCGGAGTTGTCTCTGCTGCAGTGCTATTAAGTATTCTTAAGTTTCCAATTTAAAATTATGTGCAGCAAATGAATTTTTAGAGCCCTTTTTAGAGGGTTATTCTTAAGTACCTATATGGAGAAGTTTCAGTGTGGTGCTAGATTGGAGGTGAAAATGGTTCCAATTGGTCAGTACGAAATGGGCCATTTAATTGAATTGACTGCACAAAGCCTACCTAATATTAAAACCTAAGAATTAAAGCATTGAGAATACATGGAATGGGAGATCGGAATGTGCAAGTGAGAAAAATTCTGGAGGGAGGTAAAGAATTGGGAAAACGAAGCGAAATATGATCACATGAAGGTACAGGAAAGGAAAATAAATCGAAGGCAAGGTATGCAACGGAATCGAAGTAGGAAAATTCAACCAAAAATTACTAATTTCCAACTCGGAAAAAATAGCACATCAGCACTTTAAATTTTCTAAATCGTGAAAGAATATTATTACAGATTATAATAAACTTATAATCTGTAAGGAATCAAGTAGTTGCGCGGAGGTAATCCAATCTTCCGGCCCAAACATTATTTTATACACATGATAAGTAATCCTGAAAGCCTATCGGGATTATGAGTAAGAAAGAAGAGGAAAAGGGACATTGATGAAATCACGCGGAATTTAAAAGGTCGGATTCCGAATGAAGGTGATCGCTTTTTTTTCAGAAATATTTTTGCAAAGCAAACATTTTCCGCCGAAGTAAAAGCAGTCAACTATTCTCACAAGACGGATGAATCCGTATGCCAGTCGCGCTGCTCGAAGACGGTTCAAACCATCACACTGATTTCTTTATGAAGCCTAGGTAATAGTTCAATGCCTACGGCTCCGAGCAATTGAGGATAGATGGTCACGTGAAGGTAGCGAAGGCTCTATAGCTTCATCTGCCCTCGATTCATAGGATGATTGGTATAATGGATGGGTACAGCTGTTCCTTTCACTCCATCATTCTACATCGAAACGTGGAGTTCATTAATATTATATTGCTCTCATGAAAGTTATTGAATATTTGAAAGAGCGATTCGCTTTCTCATCTTGTAATTTTGAAGAGGAACAAAAATAAATTTCATATGAAATGACCATGACTCGTTCCAAACTTAAAACGAAATTGATTGGATGGCACGGTGACGCAAAGGGTAAGCGGTCTGCTGATTTATGATCATATGCCGGTTAAATGTTATAACTGATTATTTACTTTAAGTGCACCTCAATTTATAAACTTCAAAGACGCGAGTCTTTGAGTTTCACTCATTCATGAAAGTGGCCGTGACTAATAGACTTAGTATACTTAATCTCTAAGAGAATGTCATTCGAGGGTTTTTTCGATCAAGATAACATCTATTGATAGCGCGGGTTTCCTTTTGATACTCAATGGCGCTTGGAAAGAGCACAATGGTCGCAAGCATTATATAAATTCATCGCCACGGTCACATCCTTTGAAAATACGAAGGTTATTGGGCAGATTAATTCGCGAGGTAACCAGTTAACAACGTTGTAAACTGGTCAACCAGTTCACCAGTGTAAAACGTAAGTCCAACGATCACCCTTACCCCAGTTCACGGGTACTATGGCATTATAAATATGGAATTAAATAAATTGGCAGCTAGACCGAACTTTTTATAAGAGTAGTAATACGAATAGAAGCTTTAATCCAGTTCTTTCGCTGATGCCTGCAATAGGTATCTACTCTCAATTTCACCAATTCCTTTCGATCATAGAAAATTCCATAGCCACTCGAATTTTTTCTCTTTTCCGGGTCTTTGAGGGACAGAAATATTGAAGAAGTCTTGCTTAATATTCACATGTGAAACTGCGCCGAAGATTTTAAAAGGGCATTGATGCTAATGGAAGTTGTAACAGGTGAAGGTTCTCTCCATACCTACTGAAAGAACATTGGTTTTTGTGACGTGACAGATAGGAAACACCCTCTTTCTCATTGACTACTTTTCTCTTGTTCACTTTCTTTCCCCTACTTTCTTCCCCTCTTCCTTCTCCCAAAGCTCATTTTCCTTTCTTTTTTTCTCTACTTCCTCTCTCCCTCGCTACGATAATTCACGGTCCGCTTTTCTACCAGGATCAGTTTCCAATTGCGATTCATGAGCCATCTTGTATTTTTTTATTGATTCACTTCTGACGACGCACGGGTTACATTACATCATATTTTAACGGTTTTCGGAACCACATGCTCAAAACGTCAATATTTGTGCATAATTTGTGAATAACATCCGCGTGACTCTTAGCGACGCGTGCCTCAACTCTTAATTTCCCTATTCGCGTATGGAATCTCTACATCTCGCTAAATTTTGGGTTCAGAGAAAAGGAACTCTCATACGCAATAGTATCCTTCCTTCAACAGTCCCAGACTCTCCTCTTTTGCCATGTTCTCCCATTCATTGGGAGTTTCTCGTTCAATCGACTCTGGTAAGCAACTCCTCGCGAGACAAAGGAATGGGAAAGTTTAAACTCGTTCGGAGTCAACATGGGCCGGTAATTGGAAAGAGTTCTGTATAAAAAATCTGGTAAACACTTTTTTGGCATTACACCACGCGAAGAAAACAAAGCAGCTCGTGCATTCGCGATGAGAGATAAACGGGACGCCAATGAAGATACGTTGGCAACGATGGCAAGATGTTGGTACGGAGACCGTGGAAGCTAATGAACCCCACCTGTGTTTATTTAATGCGCGAAGCACAAAATATAAATAAAAATTTTCTTGTGAAAAATAATGATGTTGATGTTATATCATTTAGTTCTTGGGAAAAAATAATAAAGCACCAAGACCTTCGTACATTAAAGTCCTTATGAAGGAAATTGGATGCGGTTCAGAAGAAAATATGGACATTCTGATTTATGAAAGATATAAATGATTAATTACAGCGACAGAATCGTGTTGAGAATCCGATGATAGTTGTTTATAATCGTAGAATTATGATTTATTTACATACAAATATTGACCTATGTTGCTAAAAGTCTTTAAAAAGTTTAAAAAGTTAAAAAAACTTAAAAAGTTTAAACTCTTTATTTTGGCGTCAGATCTTTTTTACTCGAGGGCGCTGGCGTGACGACTTTACGGCTCAATAGCTCAATGATTTTACTTGAAATAATCTAAAAGTAGATGAGAAGAGGGTAGCCATAAAGAAATCAATCTTCCAAACTGATTGGAAAATGTTGGTCTAAACGATACCGTGCATAGCAATGAAAGATGTGTAATTTTCCACAAATATAACTTGACTCGCGACCTCAGTTTCAATGTTGATACATCATCATCATGTGCAATGTTTGATTTCCACACAATATCGCCCGAATATTCGGAACCAAACGATACCTGAGGCGGTTGAAGGAAAAATAACCTGCGCTTATGGCGTGATAAGGAGAGAACACGAATTAAGATCAGCCTTTATTTCATGTGCAAAATGAAAACGATTTCTTCCTTTGTATTTGAACACTTAGGCATATTTATGCCCACATAGATGAGGGACTGAAATTTTGAAATTTCTTCTCGCCATTTCCTTTGTATTCATATGGGAACGTAAATTTTCTTTATGCCCCAAAGAACGAGTATAATGAGAGATTCCACAGTGTGCAACAAACATGACAAATCCTCCCGTGTCCCACAGAGTTAGGAAGGTTTAGAATCAAAAGGCGTCAAATTTGTGATCCATACAATTATTTGTTACGTGAAATGCAATGTACAGCAGATATAAAAACATTTATTCGGTGAATACATTACCTAATCTAAATTTTATCAGAGTTATGAGACATTTTTCCCAGAAAAGTTTTTTGTGTCCCTTAACGTCGATAAAAGTCAATGCGTCTGGGACAATTATCTGTCCCCATTAAGAATCATTAACTTCCTATTTCTGCAAATAACACTTCCCACTGTTGAAAATCTTTAAATACACCCATTTTCTTTAATACGAGTTAATAACTACATTCACTCAACGGATATTCGATTGCAAAATAAGAAACCGCCTTCATTGGGCATTTACCTTTCTAATATCAAAGTTCACAAGCACTGCTCTGATTGGATATAGGTACATCTCAATGCGGTTCCTATCGAAACTATGGGTAAAAAACGATAGAACTATAAAAGTAAAAAAATAAGCCCAAAATGCACTGCCTGACGCAATTCAGAATTCGCTTACCGAGTTTCGGCTTTTTTGGTTTCTTAGTTTTGGAATCAAAGCATTAAAATAAAATCATATATTAACTTTTATTTACGTGATATACATATTCTCATATGAATTCATCAATACGTAAGATTATTTAGCATAAAATACACCTCAGGGAGCCTTAAAGGCGTTAAAGGAGGACCGAAGAGAGTGAAGCTTTGCCTGTCATCAGAAATTACAGTCCTCAATTTGCTGTAAGTGGTAATGTCAATGCACTTTGAAGAGCTAAACTGATATTACGAGATTTTTGCTGTGGAATGAGGATTACGGCAAATTTCCAGACCACTAACATAAGATTCGTGTACCCAAAATGTGACCAATATCCTGCTAATACATAATTCAGGGTTATTACGCCAATATTTAAAAAAATATTATAGGGCTGAAAGAAACATTTTTCGACGAACTTTTCAGTTTTCCTACATCCATACCATCCCCGGGAACGAATGCTAATTTAGATCCGAGGTTTTATGACGCCATCCAGCTCTTCAGGGAATAAAATCCCATTGCGATTGTTTAATTACTTATACGGCATTTCTCACTACGACTCATTTTTACACTAAAAGTGTGTACCAAACCGTCACGACAGTTGAATTGCGAAATGCGAATTGCAATCCAACATAGTTAGGATTTAAGATTCTAAACACTTCTCGCCAATGAACCACAACCTACGATCATGTTGATACAAATAGCTATTTCTCATTAGATTTTTAATCGGAAAACCACTGAGCCATAAATAAAGCAGAACTAGGAGGTTAAAAAAATCTTAACTCTGACATTGGACGCAATATTTCATGATGTTTATATTTTTCTAATTGCCTGAATTTCGAACGTAAAATATGATTACTCAGATTACATCTAGAACACTTCAAAGTGTACGTATGAAACCATTTTAAATATGCAATTAGTTTTGCATTAAAGTATGGAATGTTCTTGAAATGAAAGATACATGAAGATTAGATTACTAATTATTAAAAATTAAAGATACCAGATTTACTGTAAAAAACGGATATATTATTTCATGGAATATTTAACCCTGTTAAGAACACTCTCATGTGCCATGAATGCGATGTGTCATGAATACGAACGTGCAGTTGCCACGCGAAATTGGTTAAAATCAAGCTTGGACAACCGTTTCCGCTTTGTTTCATTGCTATCTTCGTCGCTCGCATGGCCATTAACACCCTCCGTATCTGGAGACTTCCGTTTGTAACGGTTAAAAATATTTTTTCGAGGACTCGACAATGTGATGCGTCAGAGATATAATTACTCAGAAAATTAAATAGTTCCAGGAAATCATTAAACTATACTCTTGGAGAATACTTTATAATAGAAAAAAATAAAATTTTTGATAAAAAAAATCGGAAAAGAATTTATTTTAAAAAACGTGAAAGAAGAAGGCACGTAAACAAGAATTCATCGCTGATACTCCTTCAATTTACAAGATAAGCATTGAAGATGACAAATGAGGGAACATTTATGGAATTTTCAACATAATTCAATGGATGGTAGGGACGACATTATTTGGATAAATAATTGTGGAAAATATTTGTTAAGTAAGAACAAAACTTTACTTGACGGCACCCTATCACAACACGCTGAATTTTTGTGTAAATCTCTAAATTATGAGAAACACATATATAATAATGATGTCGCCACGTCAAGACACTACCATGCGTGCCTCGCGATCGTCAATTAGGTTTTTCTGTTTTTTGTTTACTCTTGTTTTAATTGATGCGGCACTTTACTCATAACTCATAACAGGGCTCATAACGTTTGCACGATAAGAGAATTACCATAGCTGCAGATGCGACCTCGCGCACACCTCTTTTATGCCAACCAGCAAATGCCCCTTTTGCTCTGTATGGTAAGACCATTAATTTGGTTACGCCAGTAGATGCAATCAACATGCCATGTTTGGGGAAGGATCAGATGATTTTCTCGTGGTTTCCGCCATGTTTGAGATTACGGCGCATTCTGCAGCTTTCATTTTCGCGGATGTTTTATTAGGTGGGATAAATAGATTCTCTTTTCTCTCTCCATGCGTAGCGAAGAATTAACTCTCCGCGAAATTCATTTCCTTAAAACTCCCTCATCAGATTCTTCTTCTCTGATGTGAGATCGTCTGACACATTTTGAAATTACGTCCTAATTAAGGAAAACTTTTGTTGACTTGGAGACGGATATAGATATCGGTCTGTTTGCGTTTTTTTTCTAAAAAATCGAATATCTCAAACTTCCATCGGCTTTCTTGGGGAAGCAAAAGAACAAGAAAAGGCAAACGTTGTTCTCCTCCAATCTCCATCGTGAACTTAATGGAGCCGTTCTTCCGCTTAAGATATTTTAAGAAATTCTTGAGTTCTGACTATCTTTCAGATCATATAGCAATGAAAAAGGTGTCGTCGTGAGATATCTGATGAATATCTTTGGTTTAGTTCAATACGTTGCATAGCTTTTTATTTAATTTCTCTAAAGATATGATCGCGATTACGGACAATTCTGGAAAACACATCACCGCGCCAGTTTTTTTAACCTTCCATCCCGCAAGAAGCGCCAATATTTCAAGAAAATTTCAACCATATTTTGGAAATATCCTGGAAAGTCGTGATCGGTATACTTTTTAATGTTTTTGTTACATTTTCGTCACCTGAGACGCTGGTAAAAGTGACATCATGCCAAAAAACTGAAGAGCAATCTTTGTTTTTTTTCCGCAGATGATCGTTGAATTCTTTACGCACGCTGGTTTATGCGTTAGAGAGTCAATGGCGTTCGTAATGAGTCATAGTAGGTTTCCCTCTTTGTGCAATCTTGGAAATCCATGCAACAAAACTCAAAGCCCTTGGTGAGAAAACGATAAGCCATTTTCTTCGGTGGCGTCGTCTACTGGTTAAGGAGTAGGAAAACAATTTCTCGTAATAGTAGGTATATCTTTGATGATATCAGATTAGTTCTTGATATTTTCCATGTTAACAGGATCTCTTCCGTAAGTGATCATTTTTTTCATACCTACTGCTTCAATACTCCTGCTCGCCGTGTTATGTGGGTTTGAGGATTCTATTATCATGGAAGATCAGGATGCTGATGACGTATATTTTCACCTATATGCCCCATCAATATCGTTTTACAGGCATCTCAGTGACACTTTCTACACATTTTTCACATATTTTGTGCCTAGTAGAATGGCTAACACAAATTGTAATAAAGTAAAAACGTTCCTACAAATATTTTAACGGCATTCCGAGGGTTAGAAATAAAAAAATCGTACACCGACATTATATTATTACAAATAGTTCAACTTTTCAACCATGCATCAACACTTTCAATGCAAACCATTCAAAGTAATGTCGCATCAGCTGTTTGTAAGTACACCTTTTAATAAAGGAATTTGCGTGCTTATACTCACAAATATAAAATATCCCATGAGATCTGCTCCCCCCCTCCCCGAATTTCCCAATCCTGAAAATGTTAGCCTTACAAATAAATGAACTCATCTTGTTCTGCGCAAAATATGGGCAGTTTCTAGAATGGGCATCAGTTTTAAAAAGTTATTCAATTCGATTAATGTTATTTCTAACATAAATTCACTTTCGCCCTCTCTAGAAAAACTCATTATGGAATCACAAACTATACGTATTTGAATTTCTTAATGATATAGCGCGCTCTTTTATAAGCACCGAGGAAAATTATTCATCAAATTCTGACAATTGTTTGAGGACAAACGATTTTTTTTAATAATGGTATCTCGGAAATAATTTTTTCACAATAAGTCAAATCGGAAAAGTTTGAAAGACTGTAACTCCTCAAAACTTTCCCAAAGTTGGTAAAGTTTGTCACCCAAACGAAGATGAATGGACTAAATGCCAAGAAATAGATGATAGTCTGAGATGGAGGGTTTCACGGCCTGTACCTACGACTTCGTATTAAATAACCCTATGTAATTTCAACATCCTCATCTTCATTAAGCGTACACGCGGTGCCTTCCGCTCAACTATTCCTTCTTTTGGAACTCTTTTTTGGAAACATTATGAAATACGGAAAAACGCTTGCTTAGATCAACTTTTGGTAGAATCGTCGTATTTCAACGTTTTCCGATGTCCAAACTTAAAGAGTTAAGTGTGCAGGCAAAAAATAGTAATATCTTATGAAGTAAATACTCCCTCAAAAACAAAAAAAAATGTCGTCGACTTTCACAGAAGAAATGCTTCAATATGTTTAAATTATGCCTGCTTAAATTGAGGAGAGAAATCCAGGAACAAAACCAAATGGAAGGATGAGAGTAACTCAAGGGCAAAACGGAACGAGAATGTAAGTCACTCCGGGTCAAAATGAAACCTGCGGTATGCCTCGCAATGAAAATGAAATCCAGGCTTAATTTCTTTTTTTCCATCCACTACGCGCCAATACGAAACTTTCCTTTCGTTTCATTCCCACTTAACAGTTATCCCGCGATTGCTCGTAATATTTCGATCCACACAAAACATAATTATTCACATTACAGAAGTAATCATTGCTTTAGTAAAACCCAGTCATATATTTCGTTCATCGTATATGAAACCATTAATAGTGACATGGTAACTGCTGATCTGTGATGATAATTGACTGTGATACAAATGTGCAGAGATGTAACGCTCTCACCTCAATTTTTTATACTTTGGTATAAACCATAATTGCTCCTTTTTCCTCACAACCATGCTAAAAAGGCTGGAATTTGACCAGCTGCAAAGGAGTGAAACGTTTCGTCTCTGAGAATTATGTTTTTTCCCAGATCGAAACTAAGCATCCCAAAGAGTATCATTCATCTCGCGTGACCAGAAACGAACTCAATTCGTTTTCACTGCGGTTAAATGCTTGCCTGTTTATCGCCCAATTGCAACGTGAATTAGTAAATAAATAAATAAAAACAAAAGTTTTGTTCTGTTTCATACCTGCTCCATCGGTCGCAACTGTTTTGAATAAATAGAGTCAGTAGAATCATACAAAAATGAATATCGCGCGAATTTAAGGGCATTCTTCCCAGCTTCAATGATAAACACTTTTAGAAAAAGCTCTTGAAAAGCAGAATGTGCTCGCTGTCGCGTCACTTCCTTTTATCTCTGCATTTCGAAACTGCCAGAAGGCGGATGAAAATTCCTTCTGTGGTTCTACATTTCAGTTTTTCTCTCTCTTTCACTCTCACGCGAGATAGACGATGATTTCCATACATAGCTTGCTGAGCACATCCAGGGCAGTGTTGGAGCTCATTCTCTCGAATCCCTTGGGATCGTCGGAATTAAGCTGCAATTTAAAATCAAATACAGTTATTCTTTACACATCTCTTAAACATCGCGAGAGGGTAGTCCAGCGGGTAGAGCGCTGAACTACTAACCGCAGGGCCCGGGTTCGATTCCGGGTGACGCCTCTGGG